>NW_025907475.1:0-46594 GCF_018835915.1 Vigna umbellata | reverse complement strand
TCACAATACACCCCCACAATCTTTGTTGTTATCGTTGTGATGCACTTACTAGGTCATGTTGCGTATTCGATATTCATGAGTGCTCTAGAGATCATGCCAAGATCTCATGCAAGCGGCCCCACTTGACACTCGTATAGGTGATTTCATCAAGTGTATGCTGCAAATCATACACCACCCATAAGGGATATGAAGATCATTAAAAACTTTGTTTAATTACAAAGTTTAACCTATCAATAATGCAGTCTCTAGCACTTTCACACATACCATAGGAATGGACATATTTGATTTAAAATCAAATTAATTTTATCAAAATTAACAAGTGACTTGTTTTTACCCATATGAACCTTATTCATGGGATCTCCAATCACAAAGGTTGGATTACCATCACTTGTTTGTTTACTAGTGGCTTAAGTCTCATTCCCCTCGATGTTTCTAAGATCATATTTCTTCCCAAGGGTTTTATCAGAGGATCTACTAGATTCCGTTCTGACTTCACGTAGTCAATGGAAATAGTTTCACTCTTTAGCAGTTGTTTCACCAAATTGTGTCTCGATTGGATATGTCTATTCTTTCCATTGTAATTCTTGTTTTTAGTTATAGCTATTGATGATTGGCAATCATAGTGTATTGACAATGATGGGGTTGGTTTCATTCTTAATGAAATGTTTGCTAAGAAGTATTTCAACCACTCAGCCTCACTACTAGTCATCTCAAGAGCGACAAATTTAGATTCAATTGTTGATCTAGCAATAATTATTTGTCTGGTTGATCTCCATATAATTGCACCACCCCCAAGTGTGAATACAAAACCAGTAGTGAATTTTGTCTCATCTGAATCTGAGATCCTGTTAACATCAATGTACCCTTCTAATACAGTGGAAAATCCACTATATTCAATGGCATAATCCATTGAACCTCTTAAGTGTCTCATAAGCATGAAAAGTGCATCCAAATTTTATTGATTTGGACATTGAGTGTACCTACTGCATAAGCAATATTAAGACCAGAAAAGTTTATCAAGTGCATAAGCTCCCAATTATATGGACATACTAAGGCTGAGATAATGATTCTTCTCTATTTTTCATTAATTTAGAGTTAGCATCATAAGGGGTACTCACGGGTTTAAAATCATAAAACACAAACTTCTTAAGAAGTTTCTCAATGTATTGTTATTGGGATAATAATGTATTATCTCCCTTCTTATGATTATAACACCTAAAATTACATTGACTTCACTCATGTCTTTCATTTCAAAGTTCAATCCTAGAAACAACTTAGTTCTAGCAATAATCTAATTGCATGTTCGAAAAATTAACATGTCATCCACATACAAACATATATTGACACAATCACCAATTTCAAATTTAAAGTACACACATTTATCAACATCATTATTTGAAATACCATCACATAACAATACATTATCTAGTTTTTCATGCCACTATTTTGGTGCTTGTTTTAACCCATACAAAGATTTTAAAAGTTTACAAACTTTATTCTCTTGACCATGTACAACACACCCTTTAGGTTGAGTTATATAAATTTCCTCCTCAAAATCACCATTCAAAAATGTAGTTTTAACATACATTTGGTGTATCACTAGCTTATGGATGGCTGCTAAGGCTAACAAAACTTGAAGAGAGGAAATCCTGGTCATAGGGGCAAAAGTATCAAAGTAATCTATGTTGGGTTTTTTAGTAAAACCTTTTGCTACTATATTTGCCTTATACTTCTACTTCTCTATAGATCCATCAGGATGATATTTTTTATTAAAGATCAACTTACAACTAATGAGTTTTGCTTTTATAGGCAAATCTACTAAGGTCCAAGTATTATTTTTCTGAATTGATTCAATTTCAGTCTTAATGGCTTTATCCCATTGTTTTGCATCACGAGCACTAATAACTTCTACAAAGCTACTTGGATCGTTATCAACTAGATAGGTATAGAAATCATTACTAAATGAAGTTTCCTTCCTTTGTCTTTTACTTCTTCTTAATTCTTCACATAAGGCATCATTATTA
Organism: Vigna umbellata; assembly: GCF_018835915.1. The sequence goes on along the minus strand of NW_025907475.1, from coordinate 44,570 downwards.
TTATTATCTACAGGTTAAGACGTCTCATTAACCTTTAAAGGAAAAAAATGTTCAAACAATTTAGCATTTTTCGTCTCCATTATTAAATCACTTTCAAGTATATTACTTTTAAGAACTAGAAACCTATAGGGAGCACTATGTTCAACATAGCCTAAGAACATGCAATCAGAGGTTTTAGAACCTATTTTCCTTTTCTTAGGATCGGGTAACATCACCTTAGCTAGGCACCCCCACACTCTTCGATATTTAAGGTTAGGTTGATAACCTTTCCACAACTCATAGGGAGTTTTACCAGTTTTCTTATGAGGTATTATATTTTGTAAAAAGCACGCAGTAAGCAAGGTTTTTCCCCAAAGGTTATCAAGTGCACTAGAACTAATAAGCATTGCATTCATCATCTCCTTAAGAGTTATATTATTTCTCTCAGCTACTCCATTAGACTCAGGTGAATATGGTAGGGTTACTTCATGGATTATACCTTCTGTAATACAAAATGTAATTAAACAATACATATTTACCACCTCTATCTGATATAATCCTTTTAAGTTTCTTATTTAATTGATTTTCCACTTCTGCTTTATAGGTTAAAAACACATCAAAGACTTCATTTTTATGTTTGATTAAATACACTTTAGTGTATATAGAGTAATCATCTATAAAAGTTACAAAATAATTTTTACCTCCTCTAGACATGGTTTGTTTTAAATCAGCTAGATCAGNTCGGAAATGTGACATGATCATATCATTGTTTCATCTTTCATGTCTAGCTTCAAGCACCTCTCCTACAAAATCTTCAACTCCAATTTATACATTCGATTATTCTTCATTAAAATTGAGTTACCTTTTTCAACTAACTAACATTTTTAAAATATTGCTCTTTAGTTAGGGAACATAGTAAACATTCCTAATTTCTCCAACTCACTCACCTTTCTGTATGTTTCAGATTGTTCCACACCCTCTTACAAAACTCTAGAGTTATCTCTAAATGACACGAATCTGACCTCAATGTTAGTGAATTCATAGAAGAATTCCTCAATTCCACACATATGATTGTTAGCTCCAGTGTCCAAGTATCATACTAAGTTGGTAAATTACCCACACCCTTTGATTTCAAGCACGATACTACATACGAGTTCACCATCTCCTCTTATAAGTTCTTCTTTATCATTAATGAGTTGTTCATGCAAACATCGAATTTGTTCTCCTTCTCTACCGAGATGTCCACCTGCATTTTCAAGTTACTTTCTTGCGTTGCCGAGTTGTTAGCACGTGTTGTTGAGCTCTTCAAGCATCTTGTCAGAATTCTCTGCATTGAATTTGGACTTTGTATCACAGGTTTCTTGAATAGCTCGACTTATCCTCGTATAGACTTACCGGAACTTGGCCTAAAGTGTTTAGAGCTCGGTAATATTTTGGTCGAGCTTTCCACCTTTGTCTGCAGGCTCTACTTCTCCTTCATGGGCTCTTTGTCAACTCAACACCAAATAACTTAACCCCCACCTGCTCGAATTCAATCCACCTGGGACTCGTCTTATCGTTCCCTAACAAATTAATGTACGACAGCTTAACTTCTCTTCACACAACCATCATCTACTCGGTTTCAAACAACTTGGTTTTTGCCAGCTCGGTTCCAGACACCACGATATGCACATGTTAAGCTCTAGACAAGTTGGTTTTCTTTAGCTTGCCTCCACACACCTTGATTTTGTTCAACTCAGCTCAAAACAACACTAAATTCATCTACTGAGCTCTAGAAAACTCGGTCTCGATGTCACACATTTTAGTGTCTGCATAAACCACCCTAGTCTCTTCACCTAATAGCCCAGTCTTCTCACCTAACATCCCGATCTCCTCAAACAACTCAATTTGCTCATGTACCCCCTTTGAGAGCTTAGTCAAAACTATGTATAGGCTTTTCGAAAGTAATAAATTCGCATATCTTCCTCATCTTCCTCTATTAGAAGGTTTTTTTCACCTTTCCTTTCAACTTGGCAAAATTTTTCTATGTGACCGACCTTTCCACAATTGTAGTAATAAAATTCCCATATCTTCCTCATCTTCCTATTTTGCATTCATTTGCACAGTGACCAAGTTTGCCACATTTGAAGCACTCCACACTTGCTTTAGACTGACCTCTACAATCTCTTCCTCGACCACGGCCATGCCAACTTTGTTGTCTAGTCTGATTTGTGCCAGCTTAAACAACACCCCAACCACGACCTCCTCGACTTCTACCTCAACGGTTTCTACCTCTAGAACCTCGATCCTGAGCATTCTGTGTTTCATTCACATTGCAATCTACATGTAGTGTTTGATCATCGGGTTTCTTCTTCTTCTTCCTCAGTGTGTGGACCTTTAGAGACCCAACCAATTCATCCATCGTGATAATTATCAGATCCTTTGTTTCTTCAAGAATGACCCTAATACTTTCAAAATCATTTATCAAAGATCTTGAGATCTTTTATGCAACTTGGTTAAGTGTCACTTCTTCTCCGTTCATTCTGAGCTTTTTAGCCACCTTTTGCACCCGAGTTATGAACTTGGTAACCCCCTCTTTTTCATCCATCTTCAAACATTCAAACTTTCTTATGATAGCTTGTACTCGAACCTGTTATAGAACCTAACAATAAAAGAATAAAGATCACGAACAAAGGATTTCTCGAGATGTGTAGATCATTGTCCTTAAGGACTTATCCGCGGTGTATTGCGCAAGCCCCCTCGGATACAACAAGAACTTCTCAGAATTTTTGAGGATCTCAGAACTAGTAAGGATCTCTAAAAAGAGAAAGAGTGAAACCAAGGATAAGAGAAGAAAGAGAAACTAGAAAAGAAGCTATGGAAAAATCTATGCAAGGGAGAGGGGAAGCTCAACGATGTGAGAGAAAGAGAACTCGTTGGTTTTTTTTTTGTGTATCTAGAATGAAATTAATGGCTCTATTTATAGAGAAGAAAACCAAGGGAAAAAGGCCCAAGGTCCAAAGCACACAAAAATATCCTAAGCCTTGCGAGTGGTTGAGCTGTAGTGCGTAGAAATCTCGAAACTTGTGGAAGCAAAGTTCTGCAACATTAGTGTTGCTAGCGGAAAAGTGAAACAGAAGAAAAACTTGGTCAAACATTTATTTTGCAATATAATAAACATATAAGTTTATAACAATCCCCCACATATTGAAAAAGAAACAAAACGAAAGAGATAGAGAAGAAATATCATGGGTTTCATAAGATGTAATGCATCAGAGCTAGTATAGCAAGTTATATGAACCAGTCCTAAATCGAGAAACTTAATACACATTGTAGTTGGTATAGGAAGCTATATGAACCAAAGACACTTGAGTGTGTTAGAGGTTTATCAATCACAATACACCCCCACAATCTTTGTTGTTATCGTTGTGATGCACTTACTAGGTCATGTTGCGTATTCGATATTCATGAGTGCTCTAGAGATCATGCCAAGATCTCATGCAAACGGCCCACACTCATATAGGTGATTTCATCAAGTGTATGCTGCAAATCATACACCACCCATAAGGGATATGAAGATCATTAAAAACTTTGTTTAATTACAAAGTTTAACCTATCAATAATGCAGTCTCTAGCACTTTCACACACACCATAGGAATGGACATATTTGATTTAAAATCAAATTAATTTTATCAAAATTAACAAGTGACTTGTTTTTACCCATATGAACCTTATTCATGGGATCTCCAATCACAAAGGTTGGATTACCATCACTTGTTTGTTTACTAGTGGCTTAAGTCTCATTCCCCTCGATGTTTCTAAGATCATATTTCTTCCCAAGGGTTTTATCAGAGGATCTACTAGATTCCGTTCTGACTTCACGTAGTCAATGGAAATAGTTTCACTCTTTAGCAGTTGTTTCACCAAATTGTGTCTCGATTGGATATGTCTATTCTTTCCATTGTAATTCTTGTTTTTAGTTATAGCTATTGTTGATTGGCAATCATAGTGTATTGACACTGATGGGGTTGGTTTCATTCTTAATGAAATGTTTGCTAAGAAGTTTTTCAACCACTCAGCCTCACTACTAGTCATCTCAAGAGCGACAAATTTAGATTCCATTGTTGATCTTGCAATAATTATTTGTCTGGTTGATCTCCATGTAATTGCACCACCCCCAAGTGTGAATACACAACCAGTAGTGGATTTTGTCTCATCTGAATCTGAGATCCTGTTAACATCATTGTACCCTTCTAGTCCAGTGGAAAATCCACTATATTCAATGGCATAATCCATTGAACCTCTTAAGTGTCTCATAAGCATGAAAAGTGCATCCTAATTTTATTGATTTGGACATTGAGTGTACCTACTGCATAAGCAATATTAGGACCAGAAAAGTTTATCAAGTGCATAAGCTCCCAATTATCTGGGCATACTAAGGCTGAGATAATGATTCTTCTCTATTTTTCCTTAATTTAGAGTTAGCATCATAAGGGGTACTCACGGGTTTAAAATCATAAAACACAAACTTCTTAAGAAGTTTCTCAATGTATTGTTCTTGGGATAATAATGTATTATCTCCCTTCTTATGATTCTAACACCTAAAATTACATTGACTTCACTCATGTCTTTCATTTCAAAGTTCGATCCTAGAAACAGCTTAGTTCTAGCAATAATCTTATTGCATGTTCGAAAAATTAACATGTCATCCACATACAAACATATATTGACACAATCACCATTTTCAAATTTAAAGTACACACATTTATCAACATCATTATTTGAAATACCATCACATAACAATACATTATCTAGTTTTTCATGCCACTATTTTGGTGCTTGTTTTAACCCATACAAAGATTTTAAAAGTTTACAAACTTTATTCTCTTGACCATGTACAACACACCCTTTAGGTTGAGTTATATAAATTTCCTCCTCTAAATCACCATTCAAAAATGTAGTTTTAACATCCATTTGGTGTATCACTAGCTTATGGATGGCTGCTAAGGCTAACAAAACTTGAAGAGAGGAAATCCTGGTCATAGGGGCAAAAGTATCAAAGTAATCTATGTTGGGTTTTTTAGTAAAACCTTTTGCTACTATCTTTGCCTTATACTTCTACTTCTCTATAGATCCATCAGGATGATATTTTTTATTAAAGATCAACTTACAACTAATGAGTTTTGCTTCTTTAGGCAAATCTACTAAGGTCCAAGTATTACTTTTCTGAATTGATTCAATTTCAGTCTTAATGGCTTTATCCCATTGTTTTGCATCACGAGCACTAATAACTTCTACAAAGCTACTTGGATCGTTATCAACTAGATAGGTATAGAAATCATTACTAAATGAAGTTTCCTTCCTTTGTCTTTTACTTCTTCTTAATTCTTCACATAAGGCATCATTATTATTATTATCTACAGGTTAAGACGTCTCATTAACCTTTAAAGGAAAAAAATGTTCAAACAATTTAGCATTTTTCGTCTCCATTATTAAATCACTTTCAAGTATATTACTTTTAAGAACTAGAAACCTATAGGGAGCACTATGTTCAACATAGCCTAAGAACATGCAATCAGAGGTTTTAGAACCTATTTTCCTTTTCTTAGGATCGGGTAACATCACCTTAGCTAGGCACCCCCACGCTCTTCGATATTTAAGGTTAGGTTGATAACCTTTCCACAACTCATAGGGAGTTTTACCAGTTTTCTTATGAGGTATTCTATTTTGTAAAAAGCACGCAGTAAGCAAGGCTTCTCCCCAAAGGTTATAAGTGCACTAGAACTAATAAGCATTGCATTCATCATCTCCTTAAGAGTTCTATTATTTCTCTCAGTTACTCCATTAGACTCAGGTGAATATGGTAGGGTTACTTCATGGATTATACCTTCTTTAATACAAAATGTAATTAAACAATACATATTTACCACCTCTATCTGATCTAATCCTCTTAAGTTTCTTATTTAATTGATTTATAGGTTAAAAACACATCAAAGACTTCATTTTTATGTTTGATTAAATACACTTTAGTGTATATAGAGTAATCATCTATAAAAGTTACAAAATAATTTTTACCTCCTCTAGACATGGTTTGTTTTAAATCAGCTAGATCAGTATGAATTAGCCCTAACAATTCAGTTTGACGATCTACAGAATAACATGTTTTCTTGGTTATTTTAGATTCTATACATACATCATAATTACTACTTTGTTTATCATGCATATTAATTGATCCTAGTCGTTGTAATTTCATAACATAGGAAGAATTCAAATGTCCTAATCTAGCATGTCATATATAATGAGTCAACAATATAAGCAGAAGAAGACAATTCATTAATATTTTCAGAAATGTTAAGTATAAAGAGACCTTGATCACAATATTTTTTCCCTACAAAAACATTAGTTTTTGTCATTACAATCTTGTCAGACTCGAATGATACTTTAACCCCCACTTTTCCTAGTAGTGCTACAGAGATTAAATTAACTCTGATTGATGGCACATGTAGCACATCACTCAAGGCCAGAGTCTTTCCATATGTGTTTTTGAGAACTTTTCCTTTTCCCAAAATAAGAGTGGTCCTGGAATCACCAAGGTAGACGTATTCTTCTCCATCCCCTACACTAGTGTAAGAGGTAAAGGCACTTTTGTTTGCATAGATATACCTAATAGCACCAGAGTCTACCACCCACTTTCACATATTGGTCATCATATTTACTTGAGAAACAACCCCATCAATAATGTCATCTCCTTCGGCTATATTGGCTACCTTTCTTCTTAAAGGTGGGGTTAGATGCGTTGGGGCGATATTTTCAAAAATTATTTTTCCTATTGTGATCAGGTTTGTGTTCGTACCTTTTTGGAATAGGTTTTTCTTCTACCATGTCTCGATCAGAAGCTCTGAAACAAATTCATATGGTAGAAGAACATTCTCCGCTTTGATATCTTCGAGCAGCTTGTGGTAATCATTGCTTTGTGACTTTATGTCCTTGTCTTCAACCATTTCTCAATGATAGTAATTCCCAATAATAAACCTTTGTTTGACTATATATTTAACAGTGTATTTGAGAATCAACGAATCCCAAATATCTCTCGCCTCCTTATAGGAACAGTACACATCGAACAAATCGTTAGAGAGTGCACTAAGTAAAGTATGTCGGCATACCTTGTTAGCATGAACGCAATCTTCAACTTGTTTCGAATTTGAAAAGAGACTAGAGTTAGGTTTTGAAGATGAAAGAGCAAAGGCGACTCCGTACATGTCTAAGAGGGTTAACACACGTTCTTGCCAATGCCAAAAATTCTGACAAGAGAAAACTTCGTTTTTTATACATCCGGAAGGGTTTCGCGAAGACCGTTTGAGTTCCAAAAACAATATTCTAATTCTCCAGGATTAAGTTGTTGCTCTCAGCCATAAGTCCTTAAGATTGTTATAGAAGCTGACAATAAAAGAATAAAGATCACGAACAAAGGATTTCCCGAGGCGTTTAGATCAATGTCCTTAAGGACTTATCCGCAGTGTATTACGCAAGCTTTCCAAGATACAATAAGAACTTCTCAGAATTTATGATTATCTCATAACTAGTAAGGATCTCTAAAAAGAGAAAGAGTGAAACCCAGAATAAGAGAAGAAAGAGAAACTTGAAAAGAAGCTATGGAAAAATCTATGCAAGGGAGAGGGAGAGCTCAACAATGTGAGAGAAAGAGAACTCGTTGTTTTTTTTTTTGGTGTATCTAGAATGAAAACCAAGGGAAAAAGGCCCAAGGTCCAAAGCACACGAAAAGATCCTAAGCCTTGCGGGTAGTTGAGCTGTAGTGCGTAAAAATCCTGAAACTTGTGGAAGAAATGTTCTGCAACGTTAGCTGTTAAGACCTCGACAAGTGTACCGAATCATATTAAATAATAATAAATGATAAGACCAAGTATCGTTTCCCAAAAGAATCACGATACTAAACAGTCATGTAATTACTTAACTAATTAAAACTTTGAAGAAAAATTTAGGGTTTTTAAATTCAAAAACGAGAAAGTAAATATGAATGCAATTTTGATCAATTGAAGAGAAAGGCAAAAGTGAATGATGATGTATGTATTATGAGATGAAGATGTTGTTGGGGTTTAGATTTCACTTAATCACTCTCATGTATATAAGAATTCTTCTTCTTTATTAAATGTCAATGTCAATTTCTAAATTACTTAGAACCCGATGTCTCGGTGAAAGAAGCATATCCTTAATTACTAGACCACAATACCCTAATAATTAATTTTGCATTACGAACAGAAGCTTAAGACAACCAAGTGCTCTATCCCTATGTCTAGGCAATAGTTTCCTTAGGAGAAGTTCCCCAGTTCTACGTTTCTAGGTATTTGTCAATAACAAAGAAGACCACAAATCATGCCATGAATGAGTTAAACATAACAAGCATAGAGCAAAGGAGAATAACCCTAACAATTAATGAAAGAAACATATATAAATCGGAATATTTTCAAATACATGAGAGTTTAGAGACTACATCTTCCCCCAACAACAAATTGAATTTAGTTCTCCCTTGTCATGGAGAAACTAGATGTACAATGGAATGAGAATATAAACCCTAAAAACCGAAGAGGAGAGCTTCTGCATCCACTTCTGCCTCCAGAGAGTTGGAAAAATCTGAATTCACTTCTGTCAAAAGATACCCCTTCTAGGACGTTCCAGTCCTTATATACAACTGAATTGGATCATGGGCCAACGTCGCCAATGCTCAGCACCCCTACTTAGGGCGCCCAGGCGAGCTTGCGAGAGAAATGGCGCTCAGCGCCCCAGGAAGGGTGCCCAAGCGTGAAACGGTACTTAAAGATTGGCGCTCAGCGTCTCTGAAAGGGCGTCCAGGCGTGGGTGCGAGACCTCCAACACTGAGGATCCAAAAAAGGGCACACAGGCGAGGTTGCGAGACAACCAGCGCTCAGGGCCCCAGAAAAGGGCACCCAAGCGTCCTGCGACCTTTTGCAGTCTTATCTTTTGGTGCGCTTTCTATCCTTTCTGAGTTCCAACTTCTTGACAATTTAACTCCTCTTCCAATTCATCCTAGTTTCCTACAAAATCAAGGGAATTTAGTGATAAAATCCTCAAGTATAACCTCAACTCTCTTATTCACCAAAATAAGCTAAAAGCAAGAGAACTAGAAAGTTTCTAAGTCAAAAAGTGAAATCANAAATACACTTTAGTGTATATAGAGTAATCATCTATAAAAGTTACAAAATAATTTTTACCTCCTCTAGACATGGTTTGTTTTAAATCAGCTAGATCAATATGAATTAGCCCTAACAATTCAGTTTGACGATCTACAGAATAACATGTTTTCTTGGTTATTTTAGATTCTATACATACATCATAATTACTACTTTGTTTATCATGCATATTAATTGATCCTAGTCGTTGTAATTTCATAACATAGGAAGAATTCAAATGTCCTAATCTAGCATGTCATATATAATGAGTCAACAATATAAGCAGAAGAAGACAATTCATTAATATTTTCAGAAATGTTAAGTATAAAGAGACCTTGATCACAATATTTTTTCCCTACAAAAACATTAGTTTTTGTCATTACAATCTTGTCAGACTCGAATGATACTTTAACCCCCACTTTTCCTAGTAGTGCTACAGAGATTAAATTAACTCTGATTGATGGCACATGTAGCACATCACTCAAGGCCAGAGTCTTTCCATATGTGTTTTTGAGAACTTTTCCTTTTCCCAAAATAAGAGTGGTCCTGGAATCACCAAGGTAGACGTATTCTTCTCCATCCCCTACACTAGTGTAAGAGGTAAAGGCACTTTTGTTTGCATAGATATACCTAATAGCACCAGAGTCTACCACCCACTTTCACATATTGGTCATCATATTTACTTGAGAAACAACCCCATCAATAATGTCATCTCCTTCGGCTATATTGGCTACCTTTCTTCTTAAAGGTGGGGTTAGATGCGTTGGGGCGATATTTTCAAAAATTATTTTTCCTATTGTGATCAGGTTTGTGTTCGTACCTTTTTGGAATAGGTTTTTCTTCTACCATGTCTCGATCAGAAGCTCTGAAACAAATTCATATGGTAGAAGAACATTCTCCGCTTTGATATCTTCGAGCAGCTTGTGGTAATCATTGCTTTGTGACTTTATGTCCTTGTCTTCAACCATTTCTCAATGATAGTAATTCCCAATAATAAACCTTTGTTTGACTATATATTTAACAGTGTATTTGAGAATCAACGAATCCCAAATATCTCTCGCCTCCTTATAGGAACAGTACACATCGAACAAATCGTTAGAGAGTGCACTAAGTAAAGTATGTCGGCATACCTTGTTAGCATGAACGCAATCTTCAACTTGTTTCGAATTTGAAAAGAGACTAGAGTTAGGTTTTGAAGATGAAAGAGCAAAGGCGACTCCGTACATGTCTAAGAGGGTTAACACACGTTCTTGCCAATGCCAAAAATTCTGACAAGAGAAAACTTCGTTTTTTATACATCCGGAAGGGTTTCGCGAAGACCGTTTGAGTTCCAAAAACAATATTCTAATTCTCCAGGATTAAGTTGTTGCTCTCAGCCATAAGTCCTTAAGATTGTTATAGAAGCTGACAATAAAAGAATAAAGATCACGAACAAAGGATTTCCCGAGGCGTTTAGATCAATGTCCTTAAGGACTTATCCGCAGTGTATTACGCAAGCTTTCCAAGATACAATAAGAACTTCTCAGAATTTATGATTATCTCATAACTAGTAAGGATCTCTAAAAAGAGAAAGAGTGAAACCCAGAATAAGAGAAGAAAGAGAAACTTGAAAAGAAGCTATGGAAAAATCTATGCAAGGGAGAGGGAGAGCTCAACAATGTGAGAGAAAGAGAACTCGTTGTTTTTTTTTTTGGTGTATCTAGAATGAAAACCAAGGGAAAAAGGCCCAAGGTCCAAAGCACACGAAAAGATCCTAAGCCTTGCGGGTAGTTGAGCTGTAGTGCGTAAAAATCCTGAAACTTGTGGAAGAAATGTTCTGCAACGTTAGCTGTTAAGACCTCGACAAGTGTACCGAATCATATTAAATAATAATAAATGATAAGACCAAGTATCGTTTCCCAAAAGAATCACGATACTAAACAGTCATGTAATTACTTAACTAATTAAAACTTTGAAGAAAAATTTAGGGTTTTTAAATTCAAAAACGAGAAAGTAAATATGAATGCAATTTTGATCAATTGAAGAGAAAGGCAAAAGTGAATGATGATGTATGTATTATGAGATGAAGATGTTGTTGGGGTTTAGATTTCACTTAATCACTCTCATGTATATAAGAATTCTTCTTCTTTATTAAATGTCAATGTCAATTTCTAAATTACTTAGAACCCGATGTCTCGGTGAAAGAAGCATATCCTTAATTACTAGACCACAATACCCTAATAATTAATTTTGCATTACGAACAGAAGCTTAAGACAACCAAGTGCTCTATCCCTATGTCTAGGCAATAGTTTCCTTAGGAGAAGTTCCCCAGTTCTACGTTTCTAGGTATTTGTCAATAACAAAGAAGACCACAAATCATGCCATGAATGAGTTAAACATAACAAGCATAGAGCAAAGGAGAATAACCCTAACAATTAATGAAAGAAACATATATAAATCGGAATATTTTCAAATACATGAGAGTTTAGAGACTACATCTTCCCCCAACAACAAATTGAATTTAGTTCTCCCTTGTCATGGAGAAACTAGATGTACAATGGAATGAGAATATAAACCCTAAAAACCGAAGAGGAGAGCTTCTGCATCCACTTCTGCCTCCAGAGAGTTGGAAAAATCTGAATTCACTTCTGTCAAAAGATACCCCTTCTAGGACGTTCCAGTCCTTATATACAACTGAATTGGATCATGGGCCAACGTCGCCAATGCTCAGCACCCCTACTTAGGGCGCCCAGGCGAGCTTGCGAGAGAAATGGCGCTCAGCGCCCCAGGAAGGGTGCCCAAGCGTGAAACGGTACTTAAAGATTGGCGCTCAGCGTCTCTGAAAGGGCGTCCAGGCGTGGGTGCGAGACCTCCAACACTGAGGATCCAAAAAAGGGCACACAGGCGAGGTTGCGAGACAACCAGCGCTCAGGGCCCCAGAAAAGGGCACCCAAGCGTCCTGCGACCTTTTGCAGTCTTATCTTTTGGTGCGCTTTCTATCCTTTCTGAGTTCCAACTTCTTGACAATTTAACTCCTCTTCCAATTCATCCTAGTTTCCTACAAAATCAAGGGAATTTAGTGATAAAATCCTCAAGTATAACCTCAACTCTCTTATTCACCAAAATAAGCTAAAAGCAAGAGAACTAGAAAGTTTCTAAGTCAAAAAGTGAAATCAACCATTATTATCATTAGTCTTGCCTGCGGAAAAGTGAAACAAAAGCAAAGCTTGGTCAAACCTTTATTTTGCAATAAAATAAACGTATAAGTTTATAATAGCCTCACGCGGGTGTCTCCTTTGTATGCAACTTTCAAAATCTCTCATGCTAGTTTTGCTAGTGTTGCCTTCACTATCTTTTCAAAACCTACTTCATTCACTGCATTGAACAAAAAGTACAATGTTGACCCATCTCTGATACGTGTTCTCTTTAATGTAGTAGTTTGTAATGTCGTTAGATGTTCGTCTTCATTAGGTCCCTCGAATCCATCTTGCACTATATCACAAACGTCTTAGGATTTTAGAAGCACTCTCTTTTTTCCTCTCTTACTCGATACTCAATGAACTATAATACCACTTTGTTGAATATAGAACCGCTGCACACACACAAAAGATATTATCTTTATTGAATAAAGGTCACTACACTCACTTTTGATGTTTATTGTAAAACCGAGGGGGTATTTGTATTCACTATTATTGGCTTTAAATAGCCAAGTGTCGAGTACATAAACCAAAAATAAAACGGAACTAAAATATCAACAACCACTAACTAATCGAGTTGTCACAATACATAAAAAAAATAAAAATGAAACAATTGAAATATCCAGTTAAGTTCTATCAGCAGAATACAAATTCCATTAAACCAAAATATCCTAACCTAACTAGATGAATCTAACAATATGACACTTAAATGAGGCATCAATAAAGCTAAAACAAAATTATAAATTCTAATCCTTTTAATTTTAAATTTATTTAACAAAACTTAACAGAAAATAGAAGAAAAGGCAATTTGCATAAGTTTCAGTCTATTGATTCTCAATGATCACATCATATATATAGTCTGCACAAAAAGAATGGGTGTGACCTAAAACCTTGGAGGATAAAGGCATACTTTGTACTATTTATTGACAACTCATTGTTGCTCTAGAATGTCCACTAAAATAACATAAATGAAATAACAGAAAAGATTCCTCTATTGTGTTGTCATTCTGTTATGCTAATTACGTGGTGTTTAAACTAGAATTATAAGGCTCTTCTATTAGGCCCCCACAAGCTGGAGGTGCAAAAATGTTTTGTAATTGCAGCTTGGATAAATTCAACTTAAAGGAATGTGGAGGTAAGGCTTTTGTGAAGATGTCCGCGAGTTGAATAGCAGAAGGAAGAAGAAGTAGTGTCATCAAGCCTTCTTGGGATTTCTCACGCACAATGTAACAATCTATATCTAGATGTTTCGTTCTTTCGTACAACACTGGATTTGCAACAATGTGAAGGGCACTATTATTGTCACAATAAAGTACAGAAATCTAAGAAAGGGAAATATGGAGATCTCTGAGCAAATAAATGATCCATTGTAACTCGTAAGTAGTTGAAGCAATGGATCTATATTCATCCTCAGAGGATGATCGGGACACAGTGGTTTGTTTCTTTATTTTCCATGAGTAAAAAGAACTTCCAATAAAAAAAACAATAACCTGTGATGGGACGTCTTGAATGCACACATGTGGCCCAATCAGCATCGCTAAAGCCAGAAACTTGAGTAGGACAGATTCTGGGGAAGAAGATGTGCCCGGGCAACCTTTAATGAAGAACACGCATAACTACATCATGATGAGTTTTGGTTGGCTTTGACATGAATTGGCTCAGATGTTGTGTTACAAAAGTAATATCAGGGCGAGTAGTCGTCAAATACACCAATCTGCCAACAAGGCGCCTATATGGCAATGGATCATCAAGATAGCCAGAAGAATCATTGTGAAGCCTAAGAGTATTGTCCATTGGAGTGGAGGAGGGTTTGCATTCAAGAATTCCTGAATCTATAAGCAAGTATAAGCAGTACTTGCATTGACAAAGTGAAATCCCCTTTGAAGAGTGAGTCACTTCAATTCCTAGGAAATACTTTAGCTTTCCTAAATCCTTGATATGAAAATTGTTGTGAAGAATATGCTTAATGTGGTTGATTTCTTGAACAGAGTTATCGGTTAGCACAATATCATCCACATATATTATCAAAGTAGTGAAATTTAAACCATGCCTTCTGGTGAAGAGAATATGGTCAACATGAGCTTTTTTATAACCACATGTTAACAACAAATTAGATAACTTTTCGTACCATTTCCTGCTTGATTACTTTAGCCCATAGAGGAATTTGCGCAATTTACAGCTTTGACCAGAATGGTATCCTGATAATCTCGGTACATCTCCATGTAGACATCCTCCACAAGGTCTCCATGGAGAAAAGCATTACTGACATCTAATTGTTGGATGTGCCAGTGGTTGATAGAAGCTAAGGCAAGGACTATATGAACATTGGTCATTTTGACGACTGGGGAGAATGTTTCGAAATAGTCGATGCCTTCAATTTGTGAATACCCCTTTGCTACCAATCGCGCTTTGTAGCGCTCTATGCTTCCATCGGGCAACCTCTTGATTTTGTATACCCACTTGCAACCTATGGGTTGAACATATGAGGAGTCTCAACCACATCCCAAGTGTGATTCAACTCGAGGGTTTTGATCTCACATTGCATGGCGTCATGCAAACACTGGTGCTTCACTACTTCGTAGAAACTAACGGGCTCACGCTCAGAATATATGGCCAGGAGAAGACGATGATGGGCAGGGGAGACATTTGTGTATGAGAGAAAGCTTTGAATCAAATGTGAGCACCTTGTGGATGATTGTGCGGACTTAAGGGAAGGAAGCTTGTATTGATATTCAGAAAGGTATGGAGGAGGGTGGGTGTCGCATTCTGAACGGCGCGGTGGTGGCACAAAAATTGGGGATGGTGTGTGGCGGGTTTGAATTTATGGTGAACTAGAGTTAGGGTTGGAGGTCGTGGTTTCAGGGAAAAGGGAGAAGCTTCATTCTAGTGAAGGTGAAGGCGTGTTTGGGTTGGTGCTTTGAGGTTCTGAGGCCTTTCTGGGTGGTGTGAATGGTGAATCTGGATTTGGTTCTATGGTTAGGGTATGTTGGGTTATGGGTGTAGAGAGTGATGGAGGTGTGTGGAAAGGGAAAATTGTTTCATGGACGACAACATTTCTAGACATGAATGTTTTTCTTGTACTAATGTCTAGCATAACATATCCTTTTGTGTCGTTTCGAAAACCCAAAAAAGCACATTTTCTAGATCGAGGTTCAAATTTATGAAATTGATTGTGAGTAGATGCATAACATAAACAACCAAAGATTTTGAATATGTGTTTTCACTTCACTTTTTGATTTTAACAAAACAACCCATGTGTATTTACTAAAGTCATCAAGTATAGAAAATATTTGTGCCCATGAATAGATGTTTTGGAAAAGGGGCCCCAAATATCCATGTTAATCAAATCAAAAATCTTAGAACCTCTACTAGAGCGAGGAGAATAAGGCAACTTCTTTTGTTTAGCTAAATGACAAATGTCACAAATTTCATGAGAACCCTTTAAAATAAAAGGAAATTATTGATTCAAGACATTAAGACGGCTACTAGATAAATATCCTAATCTANGTGCTCTATCCCTATGTCTAGGCAATAGTTTCCTTAGGAGAAGTTCCCCAGTTCTACGTTTCTAGGTATTTGTCAATAACAAAGAAGACCACAAATCATGCCATGAATGAGTTAAACATAACAAGCATAGAGCAAAGGAGAATAACCCTAACAATTAATGAAAGAAACATATATAAATCGGAATATTTTCAAATACATGAGAGTTTAGAGACTACATCTTCCCCCAACAACAAATTGAATTTAGTTCTCCCTTGTCATGGAGAAACTAGATGTACAATGGAATGAGAATATAAACCCTAAAAACCGAAGAGGAGAGCTTCTGCATCCACTTCTGCCTCCAGAGAGTTGGAAAAATCTGAATTCACTTCTGTCAAAAGATACCCCTTCTAGGACGTTCCAGTCCTTATATACAACTGAATTGGATCATGGGCCAACGTCGCCAATGCTCAGCACCCCTACTTAGGGCGCCCAGGCGAGCTTGCGAGAGAAATGGCGCTCAGCGCCCCAGGAAGGGTGCCCAAGCGTGAAACGGTACTTAAAGATTGGCGCTCAGCGTCTCTGAAAGGGCGTCCAGGCGTGGGTGCGAGACCTCCAACACTGAGGATCCAAAAAAGGGCACACAGGCGAGGTTGCGAGACAACCAGCGCTCAGGGCCCCAGAAAAGGGCACCCAAGCGTCCTGCGACCTTTTGCAGTCTTATCTTTTGGTGCGCTTTCTATCCTTTCTGAGTTCCAACTTCTTGACAATTTAACTCCTCTTCCAATTCATCCTAGTTTCCTACAAAATCAAGGGAATTTAGTGATAAAATCCTCAAGTATAACCTCAACTCTCTTATTCACCAAAATAAGCTAAAAGCAAGAGAACTAGAAAGTTTCTAAGTCAAAAAGTGAAATCAACCATTATTATCATTAGTCTTGCCTGCGGAAAAGTGAAACAAAAGCAAAGCTTGGTCAAACCTTTATTTTGCAATAAAATAAACGTATAAGTTTATAATAGCCTCACGCGGGTGTCTCCTTTGTATGCAACTTTCAAAATCTCTCATGCTAGTTTTGCTAGTGTTGCCTTCACTATCTTTTCAAAACCTACTTCATTCACTGCATTGAACAAAAAGTACAATGTTGACCCATCTCTGATACGTGTTCTCTTTAATGTAGTAGTTTGTAATGTCGTTAGATGTTCGTCTTCATTAGGTCCCTCGAATCCATCTTGCACTATATCACAAACGTCTTAGGATTTTAGAAGCACTCTCTTTTTTCCTCTCTTACTCGATACTCAATGAACTATAATACCACTTTGTTGAATATAGAACCGCTGCACACACACAAAAGATATTATCTTTATTGAATAAAGGTCACTACACTCACTTTTGATGTTTATTGTAAAACCGAGGGGGTATTTGTATTCACTATTATTGGCTTTAAATAGCCAAGTGTCGAGTACATAAACCAAAAATAAAACAGAACTAAAATATCAACAACCACTAACTAATCGAGTTGTCACAATACATAAAAAAAATAAAAATGAAACAATTGAAATATCCAGTTAAGTTCTATCAGCAGAATACAAATTCCATTAAACCAAAATATCCTAACCTAACTAGATGAATCTAACAATATGACACTTAAATGAGGCATCAATAAAGCTAAAACAAAATTATAAATTCTAATCCTTTTAATTTTAAATTTATTTAACAAAACTTAACAGAAAATAGAAGAAAAGGCAATTTGCATAAGTTTCAGTCTATTGATTCTCAATGATCACATCATATATATAGTCTGCACAAAAAGAATGGGTGTGACCTAAAACCTTGGAGGATAAAGGCATACTTTGTACTATTTATTGACAACTCATTGTTGCTCTAGAATGTCCACTAAAATAACATAAATGAAATAACAGAAAAGATTCCTCTATTGTGTTGTCATTCTGTTATGCTAATTACGTGGTGTTTAAACTAGAATTATAAGGCTCTTCTATTAGGCCCCCCCACAACCTAGAGGTGCAAAAATGTTTTGTAATTGCAGCTTGGATAAATTCAACTTAAAGGAATGTGGAGGTAAGGCTTTTGTGAAGATGTCCGCGAGTTGAATAGCAGAAGGAAGAAGAAGTAGTGTCATCAAGCCTTCTTGGGATTTCTCACGCACAATGTAACAATCTATATCNTGAAATAACAGAAAAGATTCCTCTATTGTGTTGTCATTCTGTTATGCTAATTACGTGGTGTTTAAACTAGAATTATAAGGCTCTTCTATTAGGCCCCCCCACAACCTAGAGGTGCAAAAATGTTTTGTAATTGCAGCTTGGATAAATTCAACTTAAAGGAATGTGGAGGTAAGGCTTTTGTGAAGATGTCCGCGAGTTGAATAGCAGAAGGAAGAAGAAGTAGTGTCATCAAGCCTTCTTGGGATTTCTCACGCACAATGTAACAATCTATATCTAGATGTTTCGTTCTTTCGTACAACACTGGATTTGCAACAATGTGAAGGGCACTATTATTGTCACAATAAAGTACAGAAATCTAAGAAAGGGAAATATGGAGATCTCTGAGCAAATAAATGATCCATTGTAACTCGTAAGTAGTTGAAGCAATGGATCTATATTCATCCTCAGAGGATGATCGGGACACAGTGGTTTGTTTCTTTATTTTCCATGAGTAAAAAGAACTTCCAATAAAAAAAACAATAACCTGTGATGGGACGTCTTGAATGCACACATGTGGCCCAATCAGCATCGCTAAAGCCAGAAACTTGAGTAGGACAGATTCTGGGGAAGAAGATGTGCCCGGGCAACCTTTAATGAAGAACACGCATAACTACATCATGATGAGTTTTGGTTGGCTTTGACATGAATTGGCTCAGATGTTGTGTTACAAAAGTAATATCAGGGCGAGTAGTCGTCAAATACACCAATCTGCCAACAAGGCGCCTATATGGCAATGGATCATCAAGATAGCCAGAAGAATCATTGTGAAGCCTAAGAGTATTGTCCATTGGAGTGGAGGAGGGTTTGCATTCAAGAATTCCTGAATCTATAAGCAAGTATAAGCAGTACTTGCATTGACAAAGTGAAATCCCCTTTGAAGAGTGAGTCACTTCAATTCCTAGGAAATACTTTAGCTTTCCTAAATCCTTGATATGAAAATTGTTGTGAAGAATATGCTTAATGTGGTTGATTTCTTGAACAGAGTTATCGGTTAACACAATATCATCCACATATATTATCAAAGTAGTGAAATATAAACCATGCCTTCTGGTGAAGAGAATATGGTCAACATGAGCTTTTTTATAACCACATGTTAACAACAAATTAGATAACTTTTCGTACCATTTCCTGCTTGATTACTTTAGCCCATAGAGGAATTTGCGCAATTTACAGCTTTGACCAGAATGGTATCCTGATAATCTCGGTACATCTCCATGTAGACATCCTCCACAAGGTCTCCATGTAGGAAAGCATTACTGACATCTAATTGTTGGATGTGCCAGTGGTTGATAGAAGCTAAGGCAAGGACTATATGAACATTGGTCATTTTGACGACTGGGGAGAATGTTTCGAAATAGTCGATGCCTTCAATTTGTGAATACCCCTTTGCTACCAATCGCGCTTTGTAGCGCTCTATGCTTCCATCGGGCAACCTCTTGATTTTGTATACCCACTTGCAACCTATGGGTTGAACATATGAGGAGTCTCAACCACATCCCAAGTGTGATTCAACTCGAGGGTTTTGATCTCACATTGCATGGCGTCATGCAAACACTGGTGCTTCACTACTTCGTAGAAACTAACGGGCTCACGCTCAGAATATATGGCCAGGAGAAGACGATGATGGGCAGGGGAGACATTTGTGTATGAGAGAAAGCTTTGAATCAAATGTGAGCACCTTGTGGATGATTGTGCGGACTTAAGGGAAGGAAGCTTGTATTGATATTCAGAAAGGTATGGAGGAGGATGGGTGTCGCATTCTGAACGGCGCGGTGGTGGCACAAAAATTGGGGATGGTGTGTGGCGGGTTTGAATTTATGGTGAACTAATGGAATATGGTTGGAGGGTTGTGGTTCAGAAAAAGAGGGAAACTTTTTCTGGTAAAGATGAAGACGGTTTGGGTTGGGGCGATGAGTTTCTGGGGGTTTTTTCTTGTGGTGTGGATTGAGATATGGGTTTGGTTCTATGGTTTAAGTTATGTTGGGTTATAAGTGTGTAGGGAGTGAGGGAGAAGTGTGGAAAGAATAAAACTGGTTCATGGAACATAACGTTTCTGAAAGAATATGAAAAATTTCTCTTGTATTAATGTGCTAGAAATACACAGATCCTTTTGTGCCATTTTGTAAACCCAAAGAAAGAAACACCTTTTCTAGATCGAGGTTCAAATTTATGGAATTTGATTGTTGAGTGGATTGCATAACATAAACAACAAGATTTTGATCATTGAAAATCAGGCAGAACGTTATTTAGAAGTTCAAAAAGGTGTTTTATATGAAATGATGGGTGAGGAGGAAACACGGTTGGTGGTTAATGATAAAACAGCATGTTTGATTAGCATAGGACCAAAAAATTTGATGGGATTTTGGATTGAAAACATGAGGGGCCTGGCAAACATGAGAATATGTGTGTTTGCGTTCCACTCTCCATTTGTGAGGTGTGTAACACAATAGTTTGAGTATAATTCCTTTAGGAATTGAAAAGGTCTTTAGGGAAAAATTCTGGTCCATTATAGGATCGGGATACATTTAATTGTGGTTTTTCAAATTGATTTCAACTAAGTGATAAAATTTTGTTATATGCATTCTCACTTCACTTTTGATTTTAATTTAGAACAACCATGTA
Source organism: Vigna umbellata (assembly GCF_018835915.1). The sequence goes on along the minus strand of NW_025907475.1, from coordinate 23,901 downwards.
ATATTACTAAAATCATCAAGTATAGTGAGAAAATACTTGTGCCCCATGAATAGATGTTTGGAAAAGGGGGCCCCAAAATCCAATGTGAAGCATTCAAAACTTTTAGAACTCTACTAGAGATAGGGAGAATAAGGCAATTTCTTTTGGTTAGCTAAATACAAAATGTCACAAGGATTCATGAGAAATCCTTTGAAATCAAAGGAACTTGTTGATTAAGACATTAAGACGACACTAGATAAGTGTCCTCCCATCTAAAATGCCAAAGGTTGGGTTATGATTGTGGTGGGTAGTATTGTTGGTAGATGGATTTTTTCCTTTCCAATTGTCAATTGAAAAGGTCCTTCCTACAGTTAGCTGAACCAAGCATCTTAAATGTGTTCATGTCCATGTATTTGACAAAGAATATTAGCGAACTCATTTGAAAAAATTTATACGGACCAAGGCACAAAAAAAAAAAAATTAAGGGTTTACAATAAAATTAGAAGAGATAATGAAATTAAAATAAATTTTGGAAACAAGAAGAGAACATCAGGAATAATGAAAATCCGAGAAAATTGTATTTGCTTCCAGATATATGGGCCTTGAACAGTTAGCACCCATTTGGTAGATTGAGGTTTAATGGACTGGATTCAGAATACTCAAAAAAGTGATTCAATGGAAATTTGATGATGTGATCGGTGGACTCCGGAATCGGAATCCAATTACCCATGGTGTGGTGTGAAACAATAGTTGAGTGTATGTGCGGTGTTAATGAAATAAAAACAATGTCAAGACCAGAGTTGTGAGAGGTTTGGGTTTGAGTGAGTGAGATTGCCCTTGAAAGGGATATTCTGAGTTTCCCCCACCAGAATCCAGAGCTTTGTAAAAGGTCATAGTTTTGGAATTGGGCCGTAGTAGTATGGAATAACTGGGCCCAGAGTTGAGCCATATTTTCTTTCTCCTTCATTTAATAGTAGGGCCGTGTGGGTGCAGCATCTGAAGAGGAAGAGGCAGTAAGTACATTATTCACGTTTGCCTCCGACGTTTGCGCCGCTGCTACCAAAGGTGTTTTATGTTATTGAAAGGGCGGGGTTTTCCTGGATATTTGGGGATGTCCAAGGGGGGGGATAGCCAAAATTGTATTAAGACACATCAACTGCTAGTCCACACGATCACATGGGTGCACTTTGTCGGGTGATGTTGTTTTTCTGGAAGCACGAATCAATGGTGTGTCCGAGGCGGCCACAAAAATTCACATTTGCGAGTGGTGTTGTCCCCCTGGCTGTGGATGGCCTCTCGAACCTTTATCAGAGATGATGACATTGATTGAAGGGATTGGGGGGGGTTGGGGGTCGGGGGGGGGGGGGGGGGGGGGGGGGGGGGGTTGGCTGGGGGGGGGGGGAGGGGGGGGTGGGTGGGGTTGGGGGGGTGGAGGGGGGGTGGGGTGGGGTGGGGGGGGGGGGGTGGATGGGGGGTGGTGGGGGGGGGGAGGGGGGGGGGGGGTGCGTGGGGGGTTTGGTTTTGGGGGGTGGGTTGAGGGGGGGGGGGGGGTGTGGTGGGGGGGGGGGGGGGGGGGGGGTGGCGTGGGTGGGGGGGGGGGGTGGGGGGGGGTGCGTTGGGGGGGTTGGTGGGTGGGGGGGGGGGGGGGGGGGGGGGGGGGGGGGGTTGGGGGTGGGGGGGGTGGGGGGGGTGGGGGGGGGGGGGGGGTGGGGGGGGGGGGGGGTGGGGGGGGGGGGGGGCGGGGGGGGTGGGGGGGGGGTGGGGGGGGGGGGGGTGGGGGGGTGGGGGGGGGGGGGGGTTTGGGGGGGGGGGTGGGGGGGGGTGGGGGGGTGGTGGGGGGGGGGGGGGGGTGTGGGGGGGGTTTCCATGGGAGAAGAGGTGGGTGATTGATGCTGTTGTTGGCGCTATGTGGGATGATCATGGAGAAAAACACGATTAGTAGAGGGATGAGGGTCAAGTAATAAGATTGTGAGCGAACCATGGCAAATCGATCGTCGGCCCTTTCAGAAAGCGGATAATGAAGTCCTGTGAATTGGTATAGGTGCGAGCAGAGCAAAGAACAAGGGGTCAGAGTTCGAGTTGTCCAACTCTCCCAGAGTGATTTAGAGGGTGTAGAAGTCGGTGACGGAAAGCGCACCTTGTTTGAGAAAATAGATTTCTTTCCGGTAACTCAGCGACTCGAAGCAAATTCCTTGAGAAAACGCTCGCGTAAGATCAGTCCCAGACATCAATAGCTCGTTCAACAAAACACAACACTTTGAGCTATTGAAGGAGAAAGGGGAATTGAGGATCCATGACATTACAGAGTGTTACATATTTCCCAAGAGGGGTGTAAGGGATTAGTGGGTGCTGGGATGGCGATGTTGCCATTGAGGAAACCATCTTGTTTTTAGAGATGAGGGCCATGCGGAAGGAACGAGACCATGACTGGAAGTTGTTGGCCGAAAGAGGTGGGGAGACCACAACAGATGAAGGGCTCTCACTTGGATGTATGTAGAAGGGGCTAGAAGGATTTTGGTTGGGATCAATAAAGAGAGGAGGAGGTAGAATATTTTCGTCCTCATTTCCAGAGGAGCCTGAATCGGCCATGAAAGAGGTAAGCTAGAAAAAGCTTGAACCTTTAGATGGCTCTTGATACCATAACAGAAACCATGACAGTAAAAATGGAAGAAAGGAAATCTGCATAAAACTCAGTCTATCTATTCTCAAAAATGATTACATCATATATATTCAGTGCAAAAGGAAAAAGGTGTGACCTAAAATCTTGAAGGGTAAAAGCATATTTTTGTACTACCTATTGACAACTCATTGTTGTTCTAGAATGTCCACAATAACAGAAAAGATTCCTCTTGCTATGCTAACATTCTGTTATGATACGGTGTATTCAAACCAGAATTATATGGTTTTTCTATTACTATTTTTATAATCAAAATGAAATTTAAATCCTAAATAATTAAGTTAGAAAAATACTAATAAAGAAACAAATTGAAAAATCAAATCTTTGTAAAATATGATCTAGATGCAAAATCAAGAGATTTTACTTGAGAATTTGAAGTGGGAGAAATAATTCTTGTTACTAAAAGAATTATAGACACATTTTTTTAGAAATATATATCTCTCTAATTCTTTTTTTTTCTTCTCTGTCTTTCATCTCTCTAATATTATGAAAAACAATTACCATCATTTTCTTGATCCAATAGTACTATTAGGTTCATGATAAAGTAAATGTCAACTTTTCCCTTCAAAATTTATTTTTTGGCAAGTTTCTTTTTGCTTTTAAATCTCCGATCTCTAAATTTATTGACCCAAATTCTCATATCTTTGTTGAAAAAAAAATCATATGATATTTAATGTGCTCTAGAGTGTTCTACAGTAAATCATTTTGGTGTAGTTTATTCTAATATCTACTGCATTTTTCCTATTATGTAACGTGTTTGTCCTTTTTACTGATTTTTGTCATCTGGAAAAGGGATTATCTCAATTAGTTATCTTTTGACTGAAATTTGAAAATGTTTGATATGATGCTTAGGTCTCTATGATTATAAGTATTGGAAGCCACTTTAGCTTTTTAACATGATAATTTTGTTTTACTGATTAATGTTAAGTTGTTACTCAAAGAACACTTAAAAGTAACTCACTTTTGAATAACTTAAAAAGAATATATATATATATACTATATAGATATATATATATATATATAATATATTATATATATATATAACTTTTTGTACAGTGTTGGTATTAAAATTATTCATATCTGCTCTTTGCTAGATCAATTATGATCATATTTATTAGTTTTTCTTTCTCTCTTCATTCTCATACATGATACTTAACCACTATCCATATGTTATTGCTCTCACTTTTCTAATAAATGTTATTTATTATATCAGCTTATGGTTGTTGACTTCATCAACAAACCTAAAACATTTGAATCAGTCAGGGTTTTATTTTCTCTCAATGATTTCCCTTTTTTTATTTTTAAAATGAGCACTTCCTCCGACAATAGATGCATGTTAAGATAGTTCACACTTAATGAATATAATATTAGTTTATATTCAATTTTATTAAAATAATTTTAATCTTTCTTAAACACACAATTATTACTAGCAATATGGTAACTTTTTTAAAATTATACTAAAATAACTCTATTCTTCTAATAATTACACTATTTTTACTGCGATGAAGAAACTATTAATCTGAAGTCCATAAACAAAATTGATGTTTCATTGAATTGAGATTTGAGAACACCAGTCAATTTTTTTAAAAAAAGTAAATGATTAAAAGTTGCACTATTGTAAGATGAAATAAGTACTTCATAAAATATCACAGCAATATTTATTTTCTAGTTTATCTAGTATTATAAACAGTTTTATCAATATGATCACTCTTTCGTAATTGATTGGTAATTCTGTGAGTTAATTTAACCCAACTTAATCCAAAAATTTTGAACTCGGTTCGATCCACCATAAATTGATAGGTTAAATGAGTTGACTTATTAGCTCACTTAATTATAATTTTATTTCTTCAATCCTAAAAATAATAAAAAAATTATAATTGAAATCTAAATAAAATAAAATTCAATCTAAATGCAATCCAAAATTATGTTAAACTCCATGTACAATTCAAATTAAAATAAAAAGAATACAATACAATCCAAAATCATGTTAACTTCAAATACAATCCAAAACACAAAAATACAAAACAAATTACTATCTAACATTAAATCATTGTTCTCACTTATTCGCCTATAATATTAAAGTCTTTAATGGATAAATTCACAACATATGAGAGTTTAGGTTTAAGGTTTGCACATCTTTAATATAGTTTAAAATTTGTGGGTGGGTTGATGAACCAACCGACTTACCACATATATAACCCCGATAAGTTAGGTTTTTAGTGGGTTCGATTTAATTTTAATTTATATCAAAATTTGTAATTTTTTATAATCTAACCAGTTCGAATATCTGATGGATCGGATTCACTCACATATTTTTAATCTGTTTTAACAACACTAATTACAAGTCCTTGTAAATTTTTCTAAATAAAAAAAAATTATTCATATATTTGAATAAACTTATATATATAATATATATATATATATATATATATATATAAACAATGAAGAAATTTTTTAAACTATGACTAGTTTATAAAAAACAGAATTTATAAAAGTTATTTTGTATTAGTTTCTTGATAATTGATCTTTAACTTAAATTTGTTTCCATAAATTCTTAAATGAAAAAAAAATACTTTGCTTTAGTATAAATCAATTCAATTTATGTAAAAGTTAACAAATAAAATTTCCAAATAGTTTCTAACTTAAAAAAATTCCTCAATTATAAGTTAGAGTTCGTATGCGGATGGTTTAGTCCATTTAAGTTTGCACTAGGAATGACAATGAGTTGGATCGGGTACGGATAATGCCTACTCATAACTCGACTCGACAAAAAAAAATTCATCCGCTACCCGATCCGTTACCCGCACGGATATCCATGGATACCCACAAATATTTAAAAATATATATTTTTATAAAATATTATAATAAAACTTAAATAAAATTACAAAAAATATATAAAATATATAATATATTAAATTAATAAAATATAAATAAAATTTAATTTAATATATTTAACCTTAACGAAATTATATTAATGTTAATTTTAATTAAATTTAACTTAATAAAATATAAATTAAATTTTATTTTTATTTTTTACGGGTAGCGGATATCTGCGAGTACGGATAGTATAATACTCGCACTCGATCCGTTTATAAACAGGTATTAAAATATCCGCTACTCGCAATCCGCGAGTAATAAATATCCACAGATACCTATTATCCGTCGCTGATTTTATCCGCGGATATCCGCCGACGCGGATTTTTTTGCCAATCCTAGCACCCTCATAAACCAACGAGACTTTATTTTTTACAAATTGCACTTTAAAATCCGTATATAAAATGTTAACCTACATCTACAGAAAATACATTGATTTTTTTATTCTTCATTTGAATAACATAATTTAATCAATAATTAAACCATATTCAACCAATAAAAACAATAATATAATATTGGTAACCCGAGTTAAGTTATTAACCTGCCAAATATAAAAATCTGTAAATATTACCCCTATTAGTTTATGCTTTTCTAATCATTTTTTTTTCATTTCAATTAATTTTTATTCTTTTCATCCTGTAACATTAATTTTATTAATGTAATAGCTTTTTCAATACACAATGGTATCTTGTATTTATTGAGATTCATTAATTTCTATACATTAAATTTAAATCAGAATAACTTTAAGATGAAAGAAATGTTATAAAAGGAATTTCGTGTCGTTTCAAGCTAGCTACTAGCTTACATTATTGAGGGTGGACTTAATTGAGTTCATAAAAGTCAAACTAATAAATTTAATGTTTATTAATTCTTCTAATAAATGTTATTAAATTGGATCTGGTAATGGTTAGTGACTTAAGTACATTGTCCCCCATTAATTAGGTTTTATTGCATACTCTTAATTAGGTGCATTGGAGAGTGGCATTTTGGATGATGACATTTTTTTTTCATTGTTAAATGAATTGTGTATGCTATATTTTATGGAAATAAAAGTAAATATCACATTAAATTTATCATGTTTATTTATATTTTAAAAATGTCAAATTAGAAACTTCTTTTTTATGAATAAACTTATAACCTTTCGGAAAAAATCTCACTCTGAAAAAATATATTTAATCAATGTTAGTATGCAGCCAAATTATACTCTCAACCAACTTAGGATTATGATGAACCAACTTCGTAACATGTTTGAATTAATAACTTTTTTTTTCCGTTGATTAACATTTAGAGTGTTTTTTTACAAGCCATTGAACTTATTTAACTAAAACAAGTTTGTCAAGACGTTAAATATTTTTTTCCTAATTTGTAATTTATTTTTATAAATAGATTCATAGTATTCTAGACTTATTAAATCTCTTTTACTTTTTTTTTAAATATTAAAAGCAAATTTTCACTGATATAGAATTTAAAATTTATCATCCTAAATTTTAAGAAGATAAAAAATAAATTATAATAAAATAATTTCTTCCTGCTATACCGAATAATTTTATGTTACTTAATCGAGACTTAAAATTATGACAAAATATAATTATGACAAAATATAATTATGACAAAACATATGTTCTAAAGCGAATAATATCTAAAATAAAAAATCCTTTAAACTTTTTATTAAGGATGATTAGTCATTCTTCTTAAACTTAACTGAGAACTTTAGAATAGAATCATAATTAATTGCATTGCATATTATCTTTATATTATGCCATTTTCACTTTTATCTGATTTTACAAAAACCTTTCGTATTAGTTTTAAATTGTAATTGTTTGAGTATTTCACCCTTACTTTATATCTTAAGCGTTTCACCAAATTTTAAGTTTTTCAATTAATTAACTTTGGTAAACTAACTTTTTCCTTATTTTATAAAGCAATTATTAAATAATGGTTAAAATAATTTATTTAAAGAGTCGAAAGTTTCTTCTTTAAAAAATATTCTCTTGAACTTTTTTAATATGAACTTTTAAAAATATATATATTTTTCAAAATATATTATTATATATGTTATGTCTTGTGATGAAATGCATGCAATAATATGATTTGAAATGATATTGGTATGGAAATATTTAATTATATTGTGTTTTTTTATGTGTATATGATGTTTTAGGATAGTTCTTTAGGACTTCTTATGACAATTTTATTATTGTCATAAATGTAAATGATATAAAAAGTCTATATTTTTCATGTCAGTTAAAAACATACTAAGTTTGTTTAGTTTACTACATACATTATCAAAATCTAACAATTTTTATTTTCATAAAAGATTTTTTATGATGATTCTACAAAGAATTACTGTAAAAAGTTTTACTTATTTTGATATATTGGATAATAACTGTCATAATATCTTCAACTTATGTGAACATTAATTTTTTAAATATTATTTTCTATGGTATGTTTGAACTCGTCATAGAAGATATGACTTATTATGATAGTTTAAATCACAATTGTCATACTAAGTTTTTTTTAGTTATTTAATAACCGTAAAAGTAAGTTGTATTTTTTTTGTGTGAAAATATTTCCTTTTAATCGAGTTTGCTCCATTCATAATAACATCATTCACTTGCATAATAATGTACAATTCCTGAAGAAAGTAGTTTATTGATAATTAAATACTCTTATCTAATAAATATTGTAAAAAAGGACTTAAATATAACATTTAGCTTTACATTTAAACAACCTAAAGAATTCTACTATAAAAATAAGTTTGCTTCATCCTAATATCTTTTATATCTGGGTCCTTCAATGGAATGAATAATTGAATAACTATACAAAATATGGACTTAATCATTAAAAAGTGAAATCCACACTTAAAAAATTAAATTGTGTGAGTGAATTTTTTATTACCTCTCTCCGCGAGTGAATAATATTTGTAGATATGATTGTTTGCATGTACTTCTTTACATGATATCCACCCTTTTAGTTTGGTTTATGTTAACACTAAATTAAATATGAATAATTACAATATATTTTATATTATAATTAAATAGTTGTATCACAAATAAGTTACATTAATGTAAATTATTGTATCTTATAAAAGTGTTTTAGATTAGGCTTTTCCCTAACCACAAAGCTCATAGGTGTTATGACAACTGTCTTAGTTGACATTTATTTAAAATGTAATTGCAGTCATTAGTGCCTCTCTTTAGAGTGACTCTAGCAAGGTCAAATAAATCATACTCCTTACCCTATCATGAAGAGTCTAGTTTTGTCTTTCGGTCACATCATTCCTACTAGGTGAACCCGACATACTTTGAGACAATTTTACATTTCTCTAGGTACTTGAAAAAAGACCCTGAACGTTGTTCACATGATTCATCATATCTTCCATAGTATTCACTACCATGATTAGACCTAACATTCTTAATCCTTTTGTTGCGTTAATTCTCAATTTCAACCTTAAATGATTTGAATTTGTCTAGAGATTGAGATTTTTTATGTATGAGATATAAGTATGCATATCTAAACTAATTGTTTATGAATGATATAAAATATTGTTGACCATTCTATGATGGAGTAGGGAATGACTACAAATGTCTATATGTATCAATTTTAAGAAGTCTGTAGCTTTATACACACTTAATCTTGATCTGTTTGTCTTTAATGCATTCAACACAAACATAAAAGTTTGTGAAGTTTACGGAATCCAAGATCTCATTTGACATAAGTTGTTCAATTTTATTTTCAGAGATGTGACATAGACCCTTGTGCCACAATGCTCTTAAATCAGTATTATCAATTTTATGCTTAGTACCACACGATTCCATATTTAAGGATTAACCATAAGAAACCTCTCTATCAAAACATATATAGATTATCATTAGCCAAAAGTGAATCGGTTAAACTAACATTTGAATTTAAAGACAATTTGAATTCATTGTTTCTAAACGATCAAATAACCTAGTTTGTCTAAATAGGAGACTGAAACCAAATTTCATCTAAATGACGACACAAAAAAAGTATCTTTCAAATCCAAATAAAATTGGTGTATAATAATAATAATCTAAAATGTCCTATAACTTCCACCTCCACTGATTTGCTATCTCCAATATCTCCAATATATCCATATTTTAGAATCAATTGACTTCTGGTAGCTTATGAACCAAAATAATTAATAATTAATACGGACTCAAACCTTTTAATTGATTAAGCAATTCCTAATACACCATAGAGGTCATGCGGAAGCGTACGTGGATTAACTATTGTAAACAATGTATATAAAATAATGATATTTGATCTTCCAACTTAGGTACCTTAGGTTCCCTCTTAATTTTTCCTTTTAATGGAGGTGAAGAGAAAGAAACAAGAATAATGTATGTGTTTAGAGATGGGACCATAACCCCATTTATGTAACTTTTATAAGTTTTTTTTTTTAAGTTTTAATATTTTTAATTTGATCCCTCATCAAATTAAAATATTGCTTATAGTCTTTATATAATTAAGTTTTCATATATATATATCCTTAACCATAATTTATCTTGATTAGATCACTTTAATAAATTAATTAAAAATAAACTAATTATAACATATATATATATATATATATAAATATAATATATATATCTATATAATATATATATATATATATAACCTAATGCTAACGTTGTGTCCTCTCTTTGCTTCCAAGTGAGAGTAAGGAGAAAGAAAAAGTCTAGCAAGGGATTAAGATTCGTTCTCAATGACACATTATAAACAAAGATGATAACCTCTATAAAGACTAAACATTTAAGCTTCTCAAAATGCTCAACCACACACATGATGTTGTGTCTGAACAAAAAAAAGCACATGACGGCGTGTCACATGATTTTGATTTTAGTTGCATTTAAGGTTAAGGTGTCTTTTTCGTCCGCGAGTTAATGACTAGTGTTGGTTTAGGGAACTTTCAAGGTTATTTCCTTCTTGTTTGGGACATGGTCAAACCCACAAAGGAATATTAGCTCAACTTTCTCCTAAATTTTCGTAATAAAACTTTAAAATTAACACTCAATTTAATCCTTAAAAGATTGAAATGCTGACATGTAAGTCTTTAAATATATTTTTTTGAATCAAAAGAACCACTGATAAAATTTCAGCTATGCATTTACATTCTTCAGTAAAACTCTTAACAGTAGTTTATACATAAATTATGATATATTATCAATTTTTTTAATAATTTTTTTGACAATAAACTATGTGTCACTATTTTATTGTTTCATATATTTGAAATTGACCAATCACAAACTAAATTGTTGTAAAACAATTGTCAAATAAAGTTGATAAAAAGTATTTTTTTTTTTTGTGTATTTCTATCTCTAAATTATAGTCGAATGAGACTTGAATATATGTAAATAGGTTTTTTTAATAATTCACCATTTTGTATTTAAGTCCTTTTAACCTATGAAGATACAATTCATAATTGATTCTATACAACCTTTTCATGTTAACCAAAGTCGGGGAAGTAACAAGAATATATATATATTTGATAATATAAAGTAGATGTTAATAAGTGGTCAATGACAGATTTAATAAACAAAAAATATTATTAAAGATAAATTTTGAACGAATTTAATATATTTTAAAAAATTAATTTTAAATATTAATATAAAATAAATACGTAAAAAAAAATTTATCCTCACTTATATAATATAATTTATTATATGAAACACGAAACCTTGGATACAAGACCATAACTCCTCCTAACAACCTCTGCCCCATAAGAGGATATTTTCGTTTATAAACCACAACACAGTTGATGTCATCTTCAGTTGTTAGGCTGAAATCAATAACATAAGTAAAAGTACCACTAATTTCAGCGCGGTGATAAGGTAAATGCTAGGACAGCACAACACAAGAATCAAAGTATATATTTGACATGATGAATTATCAACATAGTTTCTGAAATCAATCATACAAATGAAGGAATAATGTATGTAATTAATTATTTTTACTTGCAGAATTCACACTTAATGGAGTCTTCCAAGACCCAGAATCCTGAAGAATAAATGAAACTGAACGGATAAACTAAACCTCAATTGTTTTTTGGTTGATGGCAAGATATCTCCACCTCTCTTTCTCCACAAAGTCAGCATCCAGGAATCTAGCAACAAAAGCCCAAAGCTTATACACATCTTCAAAATTAGCAAGGAAGCCAAGGGCAGCAGTAACCACAGTGATTCCAACCCTGTCTTTCTTCTTGTTGGTTGCTGTCACCACTTTGGTTTGTAGGACTTTTCCCTTCTCTTCTGCATACTTATCTGCAAACCAAATATGACGCAGGAATGCATAACTGATAGAGATGTTGCTTCTATCAGCAAGTTTCTGGACAAGTGCAGGCTCAACCCTTTCACCTTTCCAATCAAATATATTGAATGCCAAAGCTGGCCCTCTGTCAAATTTCACCTTTGGACCATAAATCTTGACCAAAGGAACCCCTTGTGTATTAGGATGCTTAAGCTTCAACATAGAGTTTACCAGCCAGTTGATAAGGTACCTTGACCTGTTAGTGATCAGAATCAATCCCAAAGAATCAACTTGGTCTAAGCACCCACATTGGATGCCACTTTCTTGGACATTACTTTTCTTAAGGGTCTGAACTGGCTCTTGTATCACCTCAATTTCAGAACCTTGAGGAGCTTTTAGATTTGAGTCAGTTGCTTCTCCTTCTTCAACTATTTCAGATTGTTTAGTTTGCATTGGACCCGATAAAGATGACAAAGGAAATGGTTTCTCTTCATGTGGGGATGTTGATGTTGTATTGTGTATAAGTTCTAAGTCAGAGGCAGAAGAATAATCTGATAATTGACGAGGCTGCTTTTCTTGTACAAGGCTGACAATTCCTGCTGAAGGGGAAGATTCCAAGCTGGAAATGGCAGATTTCTTGATGAAAAGGCATCCAAATCCAGAAGGGTTTGCCCCAAAGACCTTGTAGAAAGAGCAAATAAGAAAATCTGGTTGAAATAGAGAGAGGCCGAAGCAGTCCATGTCTTTTGGCCCCAATGCACATGCATCAACCAACACATGCCATCCATTCTCCTGTGCTATGCTCATCCACAGATAAGGATATCTTGCTCCTGTCACTCTTGAACCAAGTGGGAAAACAAAAAGGCCTTTTCTTTTCTTCTTCTTTCTCCTACTCTCAATCATCTTCCTCAACTTTTTTGACTGAATCCTCAGCCTAGGCCATGAGAACTCCGCTGACATGGCCCTGGCACCTCTCTTCTCTGAGGAACTAATCAATGCTTCCGCCGCCTCGCTCTCATAGTCATAAACTGTCAGAAGCCTCCTACTAGTTTGGAATTGGTATGAATCTGCCACAAGTTTGAAAGCTGAGGTTCTGTTTGCTGTGAAAACAATAAAGTAGTCATTTTCTGATATGTTAAGGAAACTCATGATTCTCTTTCTCATTGCACCCTCAAATTCTGAGTCTTGTCCCCCATGAAGCAACAAAGTCTTTAAGCTACCAGTTTTGGAGTGTATCCTAAAGAAAGGAATATCTGAGTAATTAGGTTGAAATTGGGGTGTCTGAGGAACTGAAGAAGAGGGTAATTGGCCTTTTGATGAGTCATGGTGTTGAAGCTGAGAGCAAGAGAAAAGGCCAATGCCAATGTAATCAAGGCAAGTTTGGCTGGAGAGTGACAGGTGGAAATAGTCCTTGGCTCTAACATAGTCAACTTGTTCAGTATCAGAATACTGAGGGAACACTTTGTTGAACTCATTGAATGATTCATGAAGTGATGGAAGAGACTCATGGTTAGTAAATTGAGTGTTTGGGAATATAGATGATGTTGTTGTGACTGCAAAACTGTGGCGCCACTCTGCAGAACTGTTCCTGAGTTTTACTGTTGTGTTGCGTGATGAAATTGTAGAGTTGAAAAACGGGGTTGTGCAGCTGCAACAGCATTGAGGGCACTTTTGTGAGGCCTCATCAAGGGTCTGCATTTTCTTTTGTTTCTGCACTCTGAGACAAGTTTGGTATATATGTATCAGTTTGAAATTTTAACAGCTATTGCCTATTGGATTTGTTGATGCTTTGTGCCATTCGGCATAGGAGAAGAGCACATAAAGACAACAACGGAATCCCTATTCTTTTTGTTTATAATATTTTTGGCTTGGATTTAGCTGGCTGATACGGCAATGTATGATGAAAGTTGAAACTATCGAAAGGGTCATGTAGTTCAATTTGGACTTGGTCTTGCATAGTTTGCTTGCTTTGCCTAGTTGACATGTTAATACTTACTGGCCAATCAATCTGAACCCTTTGAATTGGTCTATTGATGGTAATGTGCATATGATTTTGAAAATTTCCTTTCGAGAAGTACTTAAAAAATTTATATGTTTCTTGTTGCACGTAATTGAAGTGTTTGTTAAGTTGTACTTTGGTGGATTGCCCCTTTCCCTTCCAATACCAATTGTTTCTGTTATTTTGGTGAGTCTGATTTGTCCATTTGTATTAAACTATTGCCAGTGATAACCCTTAACTGTATAAAAACAAGCATTTGACATAAGCAAAGATGAGAGAAAATCAAGCATTTGACATAAGCATTTGATATATAACATGCTTAAAATTTAAAATAAGTCCTGTTTTCGAGAGAGTGATATTAGAAATGAGATCATGATTCGGTCATCAAAGACATAAAAATAACAGATAGGAACCAGAAAAAAAGGAATCATAGTTTTTGGTTTTCAGATAAGAAGTAATGGGTGAGAGATTATTGGTGGTGTTGAAGGATGAGATTTGATCATGGTTTGTTTGTTAGTGTTGTGTGGAGTGAAAGCAAAAAGTGGTCTTTTTTAATTTGCCATTACATTATGTAAGGCTGAGAGGTTCAATTTCAGAGAAAGAGAAGTGAGATATTGTCCTATTAAATAAAGTACTTTTTATTTTATTTCTTTCTGTTGAAGTTCAACACTATTTTTATTTCCTGAATTTTTCTTGTTTTTGTTGTTAGCTCTTAATTTTTATTTATGTTTTTTATCCTGTTGTTTTAATTTGTTAACCAAGAAGTTTCAAAAAATAATCATATGTATTCTTTTTTATAAATTACAATTTTTATTCATCTCACATTCATGATTATATTGGACCACTGAAAAAGAGATTTAAACCATAGCTTTTAAAAACAAAAATGTAAACATTCCGTTGGACTTTATGTTGATGGAACAAATCATGACACTTTTAACATTCTTATTATATACATCAGTTTTAAAATTATTCTAAAAAAATATCAGGCCAAAAACATTGAACAATTTGTTTTAGAATTAAAAATCACTAAACCTAGATATATTTTAAATATGAATTGGATGTTTATAGAATCAAACACAACTATTACGAAAAATTTTATAATTTATTTTTCACATGTGAAAACTTAGAAAATAGTATTTTAAAAGTTACACTGTTTTAAAGATAGTGAAACTCGATTATTTTAATATTAAAGAGTTTTAATATAAATAGTTTTATTATAAACAAGTATTTTAAAATATACAATTTTTTGCTTTTTTAGAGCGATCTGTCTTCTTTTTAGAAATTTTCACTTCTTGTTCATTTATTTAAAGATACGAGACCGTATGAGTGATCCTTGAAATTAAATCTTCAAGTTTATCTTATCAATTTCTCATATAGAGTAAGTTTGTTTCTACTCCTTTCTCTGGTGAGTTTCATTTTCCTTTTGCATGTATGTTTTTCATGGTTGCATGTGATGTTTGAGTTTTCTATAAAACTCTCTAATGATCAGTGGTTCTAATAGTATGTCTTAATCATGTTTTCGTTATTCGTAGGAACAAATATGAGTTCTTGTGCATTTGGTACTACTTTAAGCCTTTTAGAGCAATTTGGTCATCTATAAGGTAAGAAAAGCAAAATATCATTGTACTCAATTTCTTATATAATTTGATTTGTGTGTGCATGTTTGATGGTTTGTGATTGATTGGAATTAGTGTTTCAATTAAGTTATTGTTGAAATCTGTTGTAATTTTTATGATAATGTATGGTTTGGTAATTTCGTATGGTAAATTTGTTGTGGAAAACTTGTTTTATAATCAGGTTTTTATAGCCTGTGTAAAATAAATTTTTTTGTGGTGAATAGGTCTTTTGGCTGCTGTTTCGGTTATAGGACTGAGTCACTAAGTACTTTCACAATTTGTCCTTCTTCGCCGTCCGATCTTGCTCCTTGGGTCTCTTGTTCGCCAATTCGGCTGGGGTGTACCTGTTAAAGATACTCCGATGCCAAAGTCAGTAATTGAACCATCCGGTTATCTAATACGACAATGACAGTAATAAATACACAGTAATTGCCTCCACCTATCTTTTACCTTTGACTTATATTTATAGTTTTTGGCATGGGCTTAGGATTACGATATTTTAATCTCGGCCTAATCCCGGTCCAATATCCTTAAACATGATTTACCTTAATCTTCTTAACATTAATCATTTGGGCTTAGAAAGCCAGTCGTCTCGGCCGGCCACTTTGCCTTCTTTATTGGTCGTCCGATCATATGGAGTTTGTGAGGTGTGACGACCGTCCGGTCATGTGGTACAACTGCTAATTAGATTATTGAACTGATTAGAAAAGGGTTTAGAATTAATAGTTTTGACAAGTGAAATTCTAGGGAATTGTTCTTGAGTGAGTTTGGAGTTGAGTTTAAGTTTGTGTCATTTAAGACTTGGTTAACTTTTTTTTTGTTGAAATATGATATTTAGGTATGCTAAGTTTGTAATTGGGTTGTGGTTAGTGTTGAGTTGATCTCATGGACTGGGTCATTAACCATTTGAGCAAAATGATATCCAAACCAAGGTTTAAATATGCTTTCCAAAGCAATTACAAGCATTCAGAAACTAATTTGTTATTTGGATAAGACTAAAGTACACACAAATCAAGAATTAGAACTGCTAGTTTCAGATGTGGCATTAAGGGGCTCGGAGTAGTGTTGAGCGTCACAAAGTCAAAGAGCCACTGGACTCTACGGCTCTGAGTGTTGCAAAGATAGTGAGCTCTATATGTTCTTAGCGCTAAGCGGAAACTCTAGGCTACTAAGCGTTGTGCTATCTGTTTGGTTGGAACTAAGCGGTAAGAAGTGATGTTGAGCGCCACTTCTCTACTACAGGTTTGGGCTTTTATTTCTATTAATTTATTGGGTGAGTGACTTGCTTGCTAGGCACCAGTCTAGTATTAAGCCTCTGTTTTGAGTTTTCCTTTAAGTTTTTTGTACTTTCAAAAGTTGATTTAGTTTAGAATGTTCCTATTAGTATGAATATTGTATATGTTAATGGTTTAGGAATATGGTGGTGTGTATGATGTTACTTCGAGTATGATATGAGAGTGACAATGAATTCTGGTTGTTGGTATAATATCGATGCTTGGCGTAATTCCATGGACCTCATGGTGAGACTCCATGGTAGTGTTCAGTAGTTATGTGTTTGGCATACTTTTTTGGATCTCATGAGTGGATTCTATGGTAACGTTTAGTAGTGTGATGTAATGATGTAGGGACTCAGTCTTGAAAGTTATCTTAACACTACATTAATCATTTTATCTCAAGTAGAGAAAGGAGGTTATGTGGTGAGGAGTAGCTGAAGGTCCTATTTTATGGTTTGATTTGGCGATAGGTGATAGACAAACTAACCTTATGTGGTAGCTTAGATGAGTAAGATGTCTCACCACTACAAGTACAAAACTTGTCATAATTTGACATCAATACATATATCTGGATGATCAAGTCTAGTATATATAAGTGTATGTGTTAGGATTCATTAATATGGATGTTTACATGTATTAAAACCTATAAATGTTATCAAACTTTTTTTGGTACATTAGCTTACCCTTTCTTCTTTGTTTGTCTTTATGTATGTTTTTTCTTGTTTGCGATGATCGTTTTAATGATGTGAGCATATAAAAGTGTTTTAGTTTGTAGGTGGGAGTAGTGATGAAGCTTAGAAGTAAACAATTCTGTTTTCTGCTTTATTAGTATTAGAAATCAATATTTTGCTTTAGTATTGAGAGTAATAGAATCCATATAAGATCCTAGTCTATGTATATATTTCATTTTATAGTTATGAATAAGATAATTGTAATAACTTTATGTATGTATTCTTTTTTAAAAAAATTGTCCTTATTTGACATCTCTTTTAATAATTATATACTATTAAAATAAAATGTTACAATTAAAAACTTTAATAATTTTTTCATAAAGTTTTTATCTTTTATATTGCTCGATATTTTCAACTAAGGTTGAATTATTATTAATTTGTCTGGATAAAGCTTGCATTATTGAATTATTAAGGTATGGTGTACCACAGGAAAAGATAAAGGTTCAATAGTACAATTATATAGTAAGGCATATTCATGGAGAAGAAGCGAAGACAAGGGATAAATTTAAATGTTCTTGTATAAAGTGTGTGCAATTATTGGAAAAGAAAAAAAATGTTGCATGCTATACAACAAACTATTATTGGATGTGGGGACAAACCAAAATATCGTATTGATTTCCACAACTTAGAGATAATGTTAGAGATAATGTTTGATTAATGAAGTCATGTTTTTTAAGGTTTCAATTATCAATTTTAGAATATTATATTAATCATATTCATAGATTGAAAAAAAAGTAGCTTTTTTTAGATATAGATATACATTTGAGAAAAAGAAAAAAATTTCTCCTCACATATATAAGAAATAAGAAAAAGAGAGAGTAAAGGATATGTAATAAGAAATAGTTTAAAATAATTTAACTAAAAATTTAAACTTCTTACTGTATTATTTCTTTCTTAATATAAAATATTTTTAAATGTTTATAAAATAAAACTAAAAAAATCAACTCCTTTCTTTTTAAGAAAAGTAAAAATTTAATTTATTTTACTTTATTTAATCATATATTTTTTAAAAAACCTTCATTTTAACATCTGAATATAATATATAGCTTTTGTTTTGGAAAAAGCATTTTAAGAAAAAATATTAAGAATCTAAAATTAGGTTGTTGAATGAAATATTATAAGTAGATACCTCTGATTACACGGTAAAAAAGTTATAATGTCATATAAATTTAATTTGTTATCATATTAGTTTCTGAAGTACTCTTTTTCGTCACCATGTTAATCTTTCAAAAGGAATTTGATAAAAATGTAGAAAATTTCTTTTTAAAATATAATAATCTGGCACTAAATTAAATCTTCAAATTTCATTCACCACCATTTTAATCCTTCGAATAAATTATTAAAAGGTCATATCTTAGAATGTTGAGAGACTAGTAATGATAGATTATAGGTTTTTATAATAAGAAAAAAATTATTTATATAATTTATCGAATGTTAAAATTTATCAGTAATAACAAAATTTCACAAATAAAATGATTTTTGACAAAAAGATAATTAAAAATCTGTTATAAAATATTTGTTGGTAAATTTTATCAACTATTAAAAAAAATCATAAAAAGTTATTTATAATTAAATATCTATTAGTAGTTAATCGTTAATAGTTATAAATAAAAATATATTCGTAAATAATTATTTATCAGTAATTATTGTAATTTAGTTTTTTTAGAATCTGTTCGATACTTTACTGATGAATTTTGTTTTGTTAATAAAAAAATTTTCATAGATATACATTTTTTATAGTATTAAATGATAAAAAATTTAAGGTTTAAACTCTCTGTTGATCCTTAATTTTGTATGATAATCTTAGTTGCGTCTTCATTTTTGTAACTGTCTCAATTGGGTCATATTTTTTTGTAAAAATGAGCCAATTTTACCCTAACCGTTAAGTGCTCTCAAACGGTGTTAAATTTAGCTGAGCTGTATTTTATGTTTTGATGGCATGGCATTGTGCATTAAATTAAATGGGTGATGTGTTTTATAATCATCAAATCCACGTGGCGATGATGCTTCTTCTTCCCTCCAACCACTGATCACCTTTCACCTCTTCAGCTCCTCTGCCCAAAATGCTTCCTTCCAACTTCCACCCTCAAACGCTCACTCTCCAGACACACACACCCTTTCTCCCTCAATCGAGAGTAAATTTCTTCAGATTAAAACATTTTTATTGAAATAAGATTAGAGAAAGAGAATTAGGGATTTGGTCAGTGGGAGAAGAGGAATTGGAATCCTAGAGAAGACGAAGACAATCAACTGCATTCTACCAATCCGAAACCCATTAGGGTTTTTCGCCTCTCCTACCAGACCAATTGGAATCTGCATCCTCCACTTGAAACCAAAAGGGAACCAGAGGAACCCAGAATCTGCGTTCGCCTCAGCCTCTACCCTATCGGTCGTCGCGAGTCGTGGACCAAGGCGTCGCCAGCACTGTTGTTCTCCATCGGAGGCATCGTTGACCATGGCGTCAGGTCCTCCCTTCTCCTTCTTCTCTTCGCGCGTGAGAGAGAAGCTCTCTCGTTCCTCCGTCAATTGCCTCTTGAGCTCGGCCCCCGCGAGGCGTGAGCCAGGGTGCCACCGGTCGCTGCCAAGCTCGTCGCCGGTCACCGCGCAACGTCACCAACGATGAAGGTGATTGGTCTTCGCGATGGTCTGATTCGAACTCAAATTTGGGGCTTTCTGTTTCTAATCTGGGATTATCTGCGATTAAGGCTCGCGACTTGCTCAAAAGGTGGAGAATTATTGTGATTGTTTCGTGGTTGCCTCAAAGATGAGGCGCAATGATGTTGAAGGAGATGGTTGATAAAGGCGCTGATGAAAACTGGGTTTTGTGGTGTTTCGCAGGTGATTGCGATTTCAATTCGGACCAACCATTACGTGAAGGGAGAGGCATCGTGGAATGTTACANAGAGTAATAGAATCCATATAAGATCCTAGTCTATGTATATATTTCATTTTATAGTTATGAATAAGATAATTGTAATAACTTTATGTATGTATTCTTTTTTAAAAAAATTGTCCTTATTTGACATCTCTTTTAATAATTATATACTATTAAAATAAAATGTTACAATTAAAAACTTTAATAATTTTTTCATAAAGTTTTTATCTTTTATATTGCTCGATATTTTCAACTAAGGTTGAATTATTATTAATTTGTCTGGATAAAGCTTGCATTATTGAATTATTAAGGTATGGTGTACCACAGGAAAAGATAAAGGTTCAATAGTACAATTATATAGTAAGGCATATTCATGGAGAAGAAGCGAAGACAAGGGATAAATTTAAATGTTCTTGTATAAAGTGTGTGCAATTATTGGAAAAGAAAAAAAATGTTGCATGCTATACAACAAACTATTATTGGATGTGGGGACAAACCAAAATATCGTATTGATTTCCACAACTTAGAGATAATGTTAGAGATAATGTTTGATTAATGAAGTCATGTTTTTTAAGGTTTCAATTATCAATTTTAGAATATTATATTAATCATATTCATAGATTGAAAAAAAAGTAGCTTTTTTTAGATATAGATATACATTTGAGAAAAAGAAAAAAATTTCTCCTCACATATATAAGAAATAAGAAAAAGAGAGAGTAAAGGATATGTAATAAGAAATAGTTTAAAATAATTTAACTAAAAATTTAAACTTCTTACTGTATTATTTCTTTCTTAATATAAAATATTTTTAAATGTTTATAAAATAAAACTGAAAAAATCAACTCCTTTCTTTTTAAGAAAAGTAAAAATTTAATTTATTTTACTTTATTTAATCATATATTTTTTAAAAAACCTTCATTTTAACATCTGAATATAATATATAGCTTTTGTTTTGGAAAAAGCATTTTAAGAAAAAATATTAAGAATCTAAAATTAGGTTGTTGAATGAAATATTATAAGTAGATACCTCTGATTACACGGTAAAAAAGTTATAATGTCATATAAATTTAATTTGTTATCATATTAGTTTCTGAAGTACTCTTTTTCGTCACCATGTTAATCTTTCAAAAGGAATTTGATAAAAATGTAGAAAATTTCTTTTTAAAATATAATAATCTGGCACTAAATTAAATCTTCAAATTTCATTCACCACCATTTTAATCCTTCGAATAAATTATTAAAAGGTCATATCTTAGAATGTTGAGAGACTAGTAATGATAGATTATAGGTTTTTATAATAAGAAAAAAATTATTTATATAATTTATCGAATGTTAAAATTTATCAGTAATAACAAAATTTCACAAATAAAATGATTTTTGACAAAAAGATAATTAAAAATCTGTTATAAAATATTTGTTGGTAAATTTTATCAACTATTAAAAAAAATCATAAAAAGTTATTTATAATTAAATATCTATTAGTAGTTAATCGTTAATAGTTATAAATAAAAATATATTCGTAAATAATTATTTATCAGTAATTATTGTAATTTAGTTTTTTTAGAATCTGTTCGATACTTTACTGATGAATTTTGTTTTGTTAATAAAAAAATTTTCATAGATATACATTTTTTATAGTATTAAATGATAAAAAATTTAAGGTTTAAACTCTCTGTTGATCCTTAATTTTGTATGATAATCTTAGTTGCGTCTTCATTTTTGTAACTGTCTCAATTGGGTCATATTTTTTTGTAAAAATGAGCCAATTTTACCCTAACCGTTAAGTGCTCTCAAACGGTGTTAAATTTAGCTGAGCTGTATTTTATGTTTTGATGGCATGGCATTGTGCATTAAATTAAATGGGTGATGTGTTTTATAATCATCAAATCCACGTGGCGATGATGCTTCTTCTTCCCTCCAACCACTGATCACCTTTCACCTCTTCAGCTCCTCTGCCCAAAATGCTTCCTTCCAACTTCCACCCTCAAACGCTCACTCTCCAGACACACACACCCTTTCTCCCTCAATCGAGAGTAAATTTCTTCAGATTAAAACATTTTTATTGAAATAAGATTAGAGAAAGAGAATTAGGGATTTGGTCAGTGGGAGAAGAGGAATTGGAATCCTAGAGAAGAAGAAGACAATCAACTACATTCTACCAATCCGAAACCCATTAGGGTTTTTCGCCTCTCCTACCAGACCAATTGGAATCTGCATCCTCCACTTGAAACCAAAAGGGAACCAGAGGAACCCAGAATCTGCGTTCGCCTCAGCCTCTACCCTATCGGTCGTCGCGAGTCGTGGACCAAGGCGTCGCCAGCACTGTTGTTCTCCATCGGAGGCATCGTTGACCATGGCGTCAGGTCCTCCCTTCTCCTTCTTCTCTTCGCGCGTGAGAGAGAAGCTCTCTCGTTCCTCCGTCAATTGCCTCTTGAGCTCGGCCCCCGCGAGGCGTGAGCCAGGGTGCCACCGGTCGCTGCCAAGCTCGTCGCCGGTCACCGCGCAACGTCACCAACGATGAAGGTGATTGGTCTTCGCGATGGTCTGATTCGAACTCAAATTTGGGGCTTTCTGTTTCTAATCTGGGATTATCTGCGATTAAGGCTCGCGACTTGCTCAAAAGGTGGAGAATTATTGTGATTGTTTCGTGGTTGCCTCAAAGATGAGGCGCAATGATGTTGAAGGAGATGGTTGATAAAGGCGCTGATGAAAACTGGGTTTTGTGGTGTTTCGCAGGTGATTGCGATTTCAATTCGGACCAACCATTACGTGAAGGGAGAGGCATCGTGGAATGTTACATGGGACACGCGGCTGGCGCGGTGGCTCCGTCATCCTGATTCTGCGTGGCTCCTCTTTGGAGCTTTTGGGAGTAAACATTGTTCTTATTATTGATGGTCTGGCGGTAGACGATTAAAAAGGATGAAGCTATGTTTGTGATAATTTTCTAAGAAACTCAATATTGAGATTGATATTGTTGAGTTACATTTTTTTTAGCATTTTTGTGTTGTTGATAATAGAGAATTTGAACTTCGTGAGTGCATATTTATGCCCACATTTATGTTTGAAAATTAAAATTTTGATGGGATAATTGTGTTTAAATGGTTTATTTTAAGTGAATTTGTGGATGATGGGAATTATTGGCTTTTGGAAAATAAACGAACTTAAAAAGTGAGTTTTAAGCTAAATTATTCTTGGATTTTCTAATGTTTATTTTTTGCATCTGAGAAATAAGTTTTTTATTTGTCCCAATGGCACTTCAAGGCCAAAGTCAGATTTTATTGGAAATTCAGAAAGGGGCTAAAAGTGCAGATAGAGGAAATTTCAGGGTATTTGTGCAATTTTGGAAAGCAGAAAATCTAAAGATAAATTCAGTTTTGATTTAATTTGGGAATTCAATAGAAATATCTTCCCAATAATTTTATCATTATCTAATCTTTTAGTTATTTTGGAAGATATAGATATAAATATTACGTTAATATCTATCAATATTCTTTGAAACTGATTTAATCTCGAATATTTGAAATATAATATATCACAGAAAATATCTTATCACAAACTAATCAAGTCGCAAGCCCAATCAAAGCCTATATAAGAGAACCCAGGATGCAA
>NW_025907471.1:45278-86566 GCF_018835915.1 Vigna umbellata | reverse complement strand
ACATAAAATAATATAAATTATATATTTATTATTTGTCGTGTGATACATTTATAAACATGATTCAACATATCATTAAAATTTAAATATCTTATTTAATACTTATACCATATCCATATACGGCGATTTAGTTTATTGGGTTTGTTTCGGTCGGATCTGATCTGACCTGTTAAAATACACAAGAGTTTTTTGAAGACCGGGCGGACGTTGCTGAATCCCACGAACTGAAGCAGACCGAGCGATTATGTCTCTAGGGGCACTAGAAGCTGGTGAAAACCGGACGGTTACCTCTTGGCTGAGGGCTGGGCATGCTGGGAATGGTCGAACAGGCTCTCTCGTCTTCAAGTCCTGGTTGTAGTATCCGTTCTCTCCTCGTTCTCCAAGTCGGGCGGTCGAGTACCTGTCAAAGGCACTCCGATGCTTAAGTCAGTAACATGACCGAGTGGTCTGTAATGCATGTATATATTGCATCGTAAGCAATCTGTCCATAAATCATACCTGAAATCTTTATTTATACTGATTGTAATGGGCTTTTACCTTTCGTGGGCCTGATAACGGCCCAATCATACCTTAATATTCATTAAGGACTTTAATGAGTCATTAGTGTTTAACCGTGTAGTCGACCTGGGTCGGTTTGGACGACCAGTCAGAAGGGGTGGTCAGCCAGGGATGTCAACCTGGGTGGGCGGCCACTTGGTTCTACTGATCGATCAACTTGGACGCTCGGTCTTGATGGTCGACCCGGACGGGCGACCTTTGGAGCATCGCTCGTTCTATGTACGATCGGTCTAACGACAACGTTTGCTTCAACGCTCGGTCCTGATGGTGACCTGGGTGGACGGCCTTGGGGCAACCGTTTGGTCTGTATTGGGAGAGTCGTTCGGTCATGAGGATAGGGGAGCTGGAAAACAGAAAGTGGAAGACAGGTGTGAGCAGTGGAGTGGCCGTTTGGTTTTGACGGCAGGAGTAAAACTCTAAGTTTTCAAAAATTCACGCCACTCTTTGCATGCAACCATCTTCTTCAACCTTTTGAAACTCCATTCTTCTCCTCCTTCTCTCTACGAAATCTTACTCTTTCTTCCTCCGATCATCAAACAGACCACACCTGAGCATTCCCGACGTCGAGGGCGTTCGTTTGAAACGATCAGTTTTCGATTCCGAGCTGGTAAGTTCATTTCTCCCCCAGCCGTGTGATTTCCTGGTACATGCAAACCTAGTTTATGGGTTGCATGAATCAATCATCTTGTTCTGAGAGTTTCTGGATTTTCTGTTTGGTTTAGTTTCGGAAGTNTTTTTTTGCATCCATTCTATTTCCCTAATTTCAACTACATAGACGCTTATAAACAAAGAAATAAAATCATTATTTCTTAAATTTTTTTTACAAATAAAATGTAAATATTTTAAGACTACAACCCATAGAAGATAGGATGATTTTTTATATTATCTGTAATTTAATAAAATTAAAAATTCATTTCAAAATAATATATTATTATCTCTATCAAAATATTACCTATTACGTATTTTTTTTTGTTATTACGTCATTGTTTTAATTAAAAAGAAAATATAAAATATAATCCAATCATATCTTAAAATGGTCAAACCAAATATTAAAATCAGAATCCGTTAAAAATCTATTTCCGATCAGTGGGGAGAGTAGGTTTCCGGTGTACACCCACATTAATGTGAACGTTGAAAATATCCATCTACAGTTGTCATCTTGTTTTTTCTTACATGTGAAAGTTTATTTTATTATACGACAAATTACGTGGTTAAAAATAATGAGAATAATACACAGAAAAGTAACTAAAAAAAGAAATAATTGTTGTAAAAATTTAATTACATTAATTCTATTTTTTCTTTTAAAACAAAATTACCAACCCATTACATTTGATGACAGGGAAAATAAAAATAATAAAATAAAAAGGAAGAAAGGGAATAAAAGAAAGCAGAGGGAAGCGAAGGACCTGTTTGTTTACGCGCTTTGCCTTTGGCATCCATTGATAAAATCAGTTGCTGGGTTTTGAGCCGAAACAAACAGTCCCTCGCCCTCGATTGGAACATTGGAATCAATCAATCAAATCAAATCAAATCAGTGAAGCGGTGGCGATGGAGGAAGGAGCGGGTTGTGAGATTGATGGAAGGGAATTTTAGACGGAAGGTTCTCAGATCCACGCTCTCTCCATCACAGAATGAAGGGTGGGAGCCGTTTCTTCACCATAGCTCTGGTCTCCGCCTGGTACGCCACCAACATTGGGGTTTTGCTCCTTAACAAGTACCTTCTCAGTAACTATGGCTTCAAGTACCCTATATTCCTCACCATGTGCCACATGACCGCTTGCTCCCTCTTCAGCTACGTCGCCATCGCCTGGCTCAGGCTCGTTCCCATGCAGACCATACGCTCCCGCCTCCAGTTCCTCAAGATCGCCGCTCTCAGCCTCGTCTTCTGCGTCTCCGTCGTCTTCGGCAACGTCTCCCTCCGCTACCTCCCCGTCTCCTTCAACCAGGCCATCGGCGCCACCACTCCCTTCTTCACCGCCGTTTTCGCCTATCTCATCACCTTCAAGAGAGAGGCCTGGCTCACCTACCTCACCCTCGTCCCCGTCGTCGCCGGCGTCGTCATTGCCAGCGGGGTAATGCGTCGCGATTCCCAATCTAACTTATTTCGTATTTTATTTTATTTTATTTTATTTTTCTTCCTACTCCTCGCGCTTTTTTTTAATTTTATAGAAAAATTATTTAAATTATCGCTTTGCTTTTAGTCTGTCAGAAATTAACAAAAATTATTATTTCTTTTTAAACGCGGTTTTACGAATACCTATTTATAAATGCTAGGCAATTATAGCACCGACACTTGCAGACAAGCCCTCCACGACTTTAACGTAGGAGTGTACTATTATTGGAATCATTATTAAAATAAAGAAAACAATCTTGTTTAGTCATGCCATTCATCCAATTACAGTACTTACCGTATGTGAAGTTTTTAAAATTTTATATTAATTACTTTAGAAGTCTTATACAAGATGGTTTTTGAGTGGGTGATATTATAAAGTCTTATCGAGCATGATTCTTTTTTTGGTTTATGGTGTGTAATCTTCAATTCTCGCAATCAATTAGAAATTATAGTTAGTTGTTATGGTTTTTAATATAGTTTTTCCAAAAGTCAATACACCTATCATGTATCGCAGTTTGTTACTAGATGACTGTTAAAGCTCTTTGATTCATGCTAGTTACTCTATTATGTTAAGTTAGAGTTTTTGATTGGTTGGTTGCACTTGTCGGTACTATCGCAAAATATTATGACTTTAGAAATGTTTTATTTTCAATTCGCTAGGATGTAGGGTTATGCAGCTCCATTGGGGAATTTTTACTTTTCATGAAACTGTTATATTGTTTGGATTGTACATCGGAATCTCTTCTGTAGTTACTTAATTTAAGAAAATGTTTTGTTAGGTTTGTTTGAGAAGCAGAGATATCTTTGCTTTATGTGTGATATTTCCGGTTAGAAATAAAAACTTGTTTCGTTCATGTTGTGTAGCATTCTTGGTTTTCATTATACTCACTTTCTGTCCCCAGCTTGCTGATTTTTTTTAGAAACTGGGAATTTTTTTTCATGAATTTAGAAGTTTTAAATGCTGTTGAATCAAATTCAACTGTCGGCGAGGGACAAATTAAGCATTGGCAGATCTTTTTTCTCCCTTTTATGTATTACTCAAGTATTGATGAGTATAAAACAAAAATAATCTATAGCTTCTGATGTACTTGTTCTTTGTTTTTTCTTCGTTTATAGAGTGAACCGAGCTTCCATTTATTTGGATTCATAGTATGTGTTGCAGCTACAGCTGCCCGAGCCTTAAAATCAGTGTTGCAAGGAATTTTACTTTCTTCTGAAGGGTATGTATAAGGAACATGCTGTTTAGTTCATTACTATGTTTTCTTCTGTGATCAGATTATATTATATTAAATATCTACTGATTCGTTTCTTTCGTGTTCCAGAGAGAAGCTGAATTCTATGAACCTTCTTCTTTATATGGCTCCAATTGCTGTTGTTTTCCTTCTCCCTGCCACACTACTGATGGAAGAAAATGTGATTGGCATTACATTGGCTCTTGCCAGAGATGATGTGAAGATCATTTGGTATCTGCTATTTAATTCAGCACTTGCTTATCTTGTCAACCTGACCAATTTCTTGGTCACCAAACATACCAGTGCTCTTACCCTGCAGGTATGCCTCACTTATTTATACAGGCGTACGTCCTTGCTTTTGCAAATTTTAATACTTTACTCAATGAACGCGTGTGCTTAACACAAGTTTATCGTCACAATGCTATTTTTTTTTTAATTTATTCGTTTCCATATGTTCTTTAGTGCCTTCATTTTCTAGATTGTTTAGTAACTAGTGGATTTCCTCAAAATTTTCAAGCACTTAGTTTTCCAGTTTCCGTTTCATAAGGATTAATGAGCAATATTTTCTATTGCATCTCTAAAACTAGTGCCGGGGCACTATTTTCAAATACCGCTATCTGGCTGGTCATGGGGTTCTAGTTGTAATGGTGCCAAATTATTGACTGAAAGTCTCCGTAAAATGAGTGGCTATCTGTGTTAACTGTTCAGTGACATTTCAGATGTTACTGATTCAGTTCATTAGAGATACCTTGGCTAAGTTGATTATAGATATTATAGGAGTTGTTGTTTAGGGGTGTTTGCCGTGGAAATGCAGATTTAAAAATTTGTTTCTAGACGTTTTCTTTGTAAACGAGTCTGTAACACCATATTCTTTTGGATTCGTGAAAGGTCAAAGGAGTCTGATTCAAGTGAGAATAACTGGATAAACAGTCCAGGACTTGATACTTGCACAAACTTATGTTAAGTTCATGCTCTAACAACTAATCCGAGAGTCGGCTCTTGCAGGTACTTGGGAATGCTAAAGGGGCTGTAGCAGTAGTAGTTTCAATTCTGATATTTAGAAACCCAGTGTCAGTCACTGGAATGATGGGTTATTCATTCACAGTCCTTGGAGTAGTACTCTATAGTGAAGCCAAAAAGCGAAGCAAGTGATACAGATGCTGTCATTCATGAGATTTGGGAAGTCAGCAATGGATTCCCTATATTTGTTTTCATCCCTGTGCGGACAACCTCGAGATTCCGTGAGGCAAATTTGTTAGCATGATTGTGATCAGAATCCGGATGTTTCAGACTATATATACAATTTTTTTACCCCACATGGAAAGCCTCATTAAACGGGTTCCCCACCGTTTTAGCACCTGTGCAGAAATAGCCCACAGTACAAAGTTTCAATAAGTGACTGATCTCTTTGAAGAAAGAGTTGTAGAATTGGATCCTCTGCTCATTTGTTGTTTACATTTGTTTATTGATGATAAAGTTCGCGGTTATTTTCATAGCAAAAGTTCTGTATTGCCTATCCCAAAACAATGTGTAGCGTGTAATATCTTCTTCTTAATGGGGGTTGAGGAGATTCTTTAGTCTTTCAAACTAGGAAATTATACAACTATTTGTTCATTATGTGTTAGAATGTAGTCAGATACCCTTTTTTATTTTACAAATATATTTAGATTCTGCATTGACTTATTTTATAAAAATAATTTGAAGGAAACTCGTTTAATTTTTTTTGTTTGTATAATTTTTAAGTAATTCAAAATGCGATACCATTGTTTTTAGTTTTGGGCAAAGTTAGGAAGATAAGTTGGGATGACCCAACTGCATCGTACACATGAATAGACGGTCATCACTTTACTTTTCTTCCTCCTTAGTAGCCCTGATCTTGCAAGTGTAGCTTTCTTCATTTTGAATTTTCTGCTTTTCAAGTTCATTTTTGTTCTTGTTATCTCCATAGGAGGCAGCTTTTTACTAAACCCCTCATTTTTTAAAAACATACGCGAATGCTATATTTTGGTCACTTACAAAGCAAGCGACATCACAACTAGTGAACAAGGGATTAAATATTCAAACAGATCCATTTCCTTAGGGCCTCAACAATGAACACTTGTCACTAACCAATATGCAACTAAGGGTTAATGAGCTTTCTGAATCCTATCTTCTCGAACACTGTTCTTGGGTCCCAGAAAACATGCTAGCAACTTTACTAGGGGACCTTTGTCTAGAATAACCAAAAGGTATCATCAACAGTAAGCAGAAACACCCAATTCCGTAAACCCATATTATAAATTGCTCATTCCAAAACGAAGTTTCAAAAAGGCAAATTGAAGATTGTTACCAGTTTAGGAGTTGTTTTGTCAGCTTGCTTGATAGCTATTCAAATTGAAATTATC
Organism: Vigna umbellata; assembly: GCF_018835915.1. The sequence continues at coordinate 80,282 of NW_025907471.1, read as the reverse complement.
ACCAATTATTGAGGCACCAATTCAAAAAAGAGGTTAAGAAAGAGTATATATGAGAGTGGAAGTTCTTCTTGAAAGAGTCTGCCTCCTTGAAGAGGTTCTCATTCTGAGGCTTACAGTAAAGAACATCTTCCACGGAGGAATAGTTGTTGAACTGAAACATGAAGATCATCATCAACAATGGGAGCCAAAAGTAAGAACTTAGAAGTTAAAATTGAAAAAAAAAATCCAACATATATTCAATATAATCGTTGCAATTGTAATGTCAACAATGCAACTGAAAGGGAAAAAACAATGAAATGAAAGAAACAAAATCTACGTTTGAGGTTCCTTTGCAATGAGAGCACTTGATGCAATCGGGTAGATAGCTTATCAACCGAATAGACCGTTTTTGTCACAAGTCTTGGTCTTTTGTTAAGTGCTAATAAAAGATATCTCTTCCGTTGCTTAGATCTAAGCTCACCAAACGTGCCACCAACACTTTCAAATCTAATGTAGATTTTTGACCTTTAATTTATAACAACTTCAGCTTCTACATAATTGAAATAACCCAGTTGACAAACTGAAAGATAAATATCTTTTTCGACAGTTTAGTTGAAGAGAAACTTCGACATGCGCTCAGATTGTACAAAGTTGTTTGTTATATCTTATGCAACAATTGATTTGTAATATATAGTATTTCCATACCGTGTAATCATTTTCTAGATTCATGCAATTTTTTTAGAGATTGGACATGTTATTAAGTTATTAGTTAACGAATACAAAAGAAAAAGTGAAATAAATAAATAATCCTATATTTGTATATGATTAATGTGTTTTTAATATAAGTTTTTCACCAATTTAAACACGAGTCTTTTTACTACTAAATAAAAAGAATAAACTATTTGCTAAATTAAATATCGATAGAAAAATTCTTTATTTCTAGAAATTTTAAATACGTTGAAAAACTTGACAAAAAGACAGAAAATACAAAGTCTCACTGAACCAGTGTGCAAAGACTTACTCTAGTCACATTTAGTCATTTAGAGGGCTTAAAAAAATAGAACATACCAAAACATCTGGAAGCTTCTATGATTATATATGGTGTTATATTATTTGAGACCAGTGTACCAGAAGAAGCAAGGAAAAATCTGAAAAAAACGATTCAGATACTAAAATAAATTTCAATGAATTGTGTGTATATATTCTTTTGTAAAGAACTTGTTGATTTAATCTTTGATGTAATGAAATTCAGAAAAAGCAAATTAAAATATAGTGAGTGTAAATGCATGCAGGTAGCAAGAGAAGAAGAAAGAAAGAGGAAAAAGTATAGATCCCGCCACATTTTAAAACTTGAAAGCCTCTCTAACTAATTTTCTGTTCCATTGTTTCTCTCTCCTCTTGCAGAGCCACAACAACCATGTTGCGCTTCTTCTTCGTGGCTCTCTGGTTTCTCTGCCTCCTCCCTCACGCTCTCCCCCACCCCTGCATAGGCGTCACCTACTCCGCCCCCAGCGGCTCCTCCAACCACCACTCCCAGGAGGTGGAGCGCATCTCCGGTGGCCTCCGGCAGCTGAAGGCGAGATCCCTCCGGTTGGAAAACGCGGACCCCTCTATCACCCGGAGCCTCCTCTACACTAACACGACGCTCTTTCTCACCATCCCCAATTACATGGTCTCTCAAATCGCCCAAAACCGCTCCGTAGCAGAGTCCTGGCTCTACACCCACGTAGTACCATTCTATCCACGTGTCAAAATCACCACCATCTCAGTAGGCAACGCCTTCCCCGACGTGCACCCGGAATCCCTCAACGACCTCCTCCCGGCAATCTCCAACGTCCATGTGTCCCTCCGCGTCCTCGGCATCCGCAAGATCAAAGTGTCCACGTCGTTCTCCTTCGTCACCGCCCTGTCATCCCCGTTCCCGCCCTCAAACGCACAGTTTCAAGAACCCCCGGGGATCACACTCTTCGGTCCGCTCCTCCAATTCTTGCAGGATACAGATTCCTGCTTCTTGATCAACCTCTACCCTTACAACCTCTACCGTTTGAACCCCGAGATCCCCCTCGGCATCGCGCTCTTCCAAGAATACCCTTTCAACTTCCGCGACGACTTCACCACCGGCGTCCGCTACCGCAACCTCTTCGACGTCATGGTCGACGCCGTTGTCACCGCCCTCGCTGTCGCCGGCTACGAGACAATCCCCCTCGTCGTGACCGAAACCGGCTGGCCAAGCTTTAGCGCCGTCGGGAACGAGTTCGACGCCAACCTCGGCTACGCCGGGATTTACCTGAAGGGCCTGGTGAAACACCTGAAGTCCGGGATGGGAACGCCGTTGCTGAAGGACGGTGTGCGCGAGGTTTTCGTGTACGAGATGTTCGATAAGGACGAAGGAACAGGAAGGAGTTGGGGGGTTCTCTACGCAAACGGAACTGTCAAGTATCGCGTGGATTTCTCCTCTTCCTCTCTTGCTTCTTCTCCTGTTCGCGTGACGGTGATCATCGTTTTCTTGATTTTCGTTATTGCGTGACTTTGTTATCGGTTGAGTTGTGCTGTTTTTGTTGTGGAATTTCTTCATGCAGAGACTGACGTGGCCATAATTACATTGGTTCTTCTCTTTTGTATTTCTTGATCGATTAGGTTTTTTTGTATGTCATGATAGATAACAACAATACATCTGGTTCTTGTGTGAACGCTGATTCTCTTTGATCTTGGGATAGAAAAATAATACTTTTTACACCCTCTTTAAAAATAAATATCTCAACAAATTCCTTTAACATAAGAAAGTATAAATAAAATAACTATAATTAAAATATTAATATTTTAACTTAAATTATTCACATATATTATATATTTATTTATTTATCTTCAGTACTGTCAATCACTTTCTATGATATAATTTTTTGTGCAAACTTTTTATTATAAAAAATATTAATTTTATGTTTAAAATATTTATATATTTAAAGAAAATAAAAGTGAAGAGTTTACGAAATATATGATATGAGAAAAAAAAGTTAAATGTTTAATAAGTATGTATAAGATGATCGTGTACCTTTATCATTTATTATTTATTTTTATTGAGTTTTCACACTTTAATTGATTTTTAAATTAATTAAAAATACGTACCAATTTTATTTAGAATTTATCTCCCAAAATTTCCCTCTAGCTACACTCCAATATTTGGGCCATATATGGGTGATTACAAATAATGGATCACTCTATTCATTGTGGGATGAACTGTGGCATAAAATAAAATTGATTTACAACTTCTTTAACTGGGTTTAAATTGAAATCATTATTACAAGATAGGTAAACGTACTTCTTTGTTCTTTGAAATGCATTTGTATTTTTTTTATGGGTTAAATATGTTTTTAGTCCCTAAACTATTGGCCGTTTCTGGTTTTCGTCCCTCTTTCAAAATAAGGTACAATTTGGTCCTCATTCTTTTCGAAACTCTAGTTTTAGTCCTTGAAACTTTGGTTTTAGTCCTCGAAAACTAACCTCGAAAACTACCACATTTTTAACGGTGTTAGTTTTCGAGGACTAAAACCAAAATTTTGAAAAGAATGAGGACCAAATTGTACCTTATTTTGAAAGAGGGACGAAAACCAGAAACGGCCAATAGTTTAGGGACTAAAAACATATTTAACCCTTCTTTTATTATATCATATCTCAGTAAAATCTATATGAGCTAATAATCACTAGTAAAAAAAAGACTTTTGAAGGCGCCATATATGCTTCGGTTACGAAAAACTGAAGCATAAAACCCTATATACCTCGGTCACCAGTTCACCCGAAGCAGAATGGTTGTACTAACAGCCTTACTGTCTCGGTTTCTTAGGCACCCGAGACTTATGCACCTGTGAATGCATGCTTTTCGCCTGCTTTTTGCCTGAACCACTGACAGGTCAGCTACAACATCGGTTCTTCAGGAACCGAGGTGGTTAAGGGGACTTTATACTTCGGCCATTGCTTTTAACCGGTGCAATATTGTGATATTACCTCGGGCTTTTTAGTAACCGAGGTAGTAGCTTCATTCACCTCGACTTAACCTACACACTTTCATTTGCGTCGCCCAGCACAGCTTCTTCTCCCTAAATTTTTTTACTCTCTCTTGAGTCAACCAAATTTGGGATATCACTCTGTTTACTCGCCTCTCTTCGATGAGAAAACTGGATCTGGGATTTTCCATGAACGAGAGTGCGGTGACTGCAAGCCCAAACCGAGAGTGCGGATCTGGGATTTTCCATGAACGAGAGTGCAAATCTGGGATTTTCCATGAACGAGAGTGCGGATCTGGGATTGCCAGCGGCGATTGCCAGCGTCATGGAGATGCGAAGCCCCAACGCGATGCGAAGCCACGTCAGGGAGATTGCCAGCGGCGCCGACATCACCGACTATGTGGTCCAGTTCGCGCGGAGGCGTTTGCGCGGCGTGTCCATTCTCAGCGGCAGCGGGGCCGTCGTGAACGTTACTCTTCGCCAGCCCACGGCTCCTGGCGCCGTCCTCTCCCTCACCGGCTCGTTTCTCCCCGGACCATCCCCTCCTGGTGCCACCGGTCTCACCATCTATCTCGCGGGAGGTCAGGGACAGATCGTTGGCGGCGGGGTGGTGGGCTCACTGGTGGTGGCTGGTCCAGTTTTGATAATGGCGGGTACGTTTTCCAATGCAACTTACGAGAGATTACCTTTGGAGGAGGATGATCAGGAGCAGGGTGGTGGCGGTGGGTCTCTGCCGGGGATGGGAGGCGGTCCTGGCGAAGCTTCGTCGTCAATTTCGGTGTATAATAATAATGTTCCTCCGAATCTGGATCTTCCAAACGAGCAACAGGTGAACCATGAAGCTTGTTCTTCTCCTTGGGGTCATGCTCCTCGTGCCATACCTCCTTTCCAAAGATGAACATCGATTTTCTCAAATTCAACCGAACACTGTATTTTTATTTAAATATAATAATAATATTATTATTAATATTAAAAAAATAAGACCTTACTATCTCGGTTATGGTCACAACTGAGGCAGTAGAGGTGAACATACTGGATCGGTTGACTTGACCCGAGGCGAAATCATTCAACTTTGGGCCTCGGTTTGAAACCGAGGCATAAAACTCTGGACTTTTTGCCTCGCTATATATGCCTCGGTTCAGGAACCGCTGCCAAATGACGAAAATAACCGTTGTCGTATCCCCTGATTGCACTAGTGAATACTTGTCAAATTAAGAAAAAACAAGATTACAAAATAATTTTCTCTTAAATACATTTCCTTCTAACTACTCTTTAGGTTAAATTTTATTTAAAATAACAAAATCATAAGTGAGTATTGATGGTTAGTATTAGTTAGAGAAGGTGTGGTGAAAATCGTGATAAAAGAATAGTATGGTGAAAAAAGAACCTTTTCATAACATACAAATAAATATATCCTGTTTTTTTTTCTTTTTTTTTATTTTAAATTCCTTTGAGTTTATTTTTGTGTTTTAGTTTAAGGATTTAGGATCCGTCTTCCTTGTTCCGCTATGATGTCCAAAGTCTTGATCATCTAACTTATCAGAACTATCGATCTATTTGAGGTTGATCTACAGAAAAAGTTCTGACACTCAAATTACATATATTTCTTTAAAAATTTAGTAAAATTAAGTCATGAAAAAAATGTTTTTTACATTGATAGCAAACCATTTATAAACTTGGCAACAGTTCAATCATATCACTTAATTATCTATTAATAACTGTTATAATTTTTATTAACTACTTATCGATGGTTGTTATCGTTATTAATTATCTTTTAATTATTTCAACGAGTGTCTTCATCTATTAATTACTAAGTTGTTAGTCGCTCGACCTATGGTCCATTCACTGGACGGATGATTGCCATACAGTACATTTTATTTACTAAATTTTGTGTGATTGTGATGTTTTAAAATTGGACTATGGTGAAAATGGTGGGTATTAATAAAATTACTATAATAACTAAATAATACACAAAACAATATTAAAAATAGCAATATGATTATTTCACTATAACAGAAAATAAAATAGAGCATAAATTTATATATTTTAACATTTAAAGTACATGCAATACGTTAGAATGTTTAAATTCAGATTTTAATGATATTTATCAATATTTATTTATTAATAATAACAAATTTATATGTAAATTAAACAGAAAATGAAAAATATGTTATGTTGACTTCTATTTTTTTAAGAATAAAAATTAAATAATTCATTTTCATGTTTTCCAGTAGTTTCTTTTTTGTCTAACCCATTATGGTTTAAATTAATTTTATGTTTTATTTAAATGGATTACCAACCATTTAGTTTTCTAAATCAGATATTAGACATGAAAACCAATGAAGAATTAACTGATTAAGAATCAAGAAATAATTACATGTGAAATTATACTAACTGTATAGTATGATATCTAGGTCGAACGGTTAGCATCCAAGACCGGTCGGTCTTGATACTGTAGAAGCGCTCGTCAACAACTGCGCTCGCCAACAAGGTTAAATTGGGGCAGATCCAAGACCGATCGGTCTTGATACTGTAGCAGCACTCGTCAACAAGGTCAAACCGGGACAACGCTCGTTTAAACCATGTTAAAAGATGTTGGGCCACAATTGGGCCAACATTTAAGTTATTGGGTTAATAATCCAGTAGAGGATAAAATAATCAAAGATATATGATTAAAAGATATTCATAAAGTTGTTTATGAGTAACCGCCTCCATCTTAAGGTAAGTCTGTTTATATTTTATTGGGCATGTGTCAGTTTAGGGTCCATGAGACAACTTATAAATACAAAGTCACTGCCAAAAGTCAGGTACGTTCCATTCACATTCTACTCACGCTCTACTGAGTTTATAATACTAAATTACCATAATATTCTTTTGTGAGCAACAACTCCTTCAATCGAAGCCTAACTTGAGTGTTGGAGTGCCTTTGCAGGTACCTCCCCCCTCTGTCTAGAAAACTCACCATGCGGTTCCCACTAAAGGCCGATCAGTCGTAGAGGAGCGAGCAGCTCGGATTGAAGGAAAGCGAGCGACTTTGACAATTTAGGCGTTCGGAGGCAAGGAGAATACGTTAGAAAGGTTAGTGTCTCGGTCCCACAAAATATCTACCGAAACATTTTGGCGCTCACCGTGGGGCCGAGAGCTAGCAGAAGAAGCCCAAATGGTGACCACAAGGAGCATGGACGAACAACAGAATACCAGAGATTTGATAGCACAAATGCAAGCACAGATACAAGCCCAGGCAAGAACCATACAAACACAAGCGCAAGCACAACAGGAGTTGCAGCGAAAGCACGCAGAGGAAATTGTGGCGCTTAGGACGAAACGAGTCCATACCGAGCGGTCCGCCTTAAACCAAGAGAATGAAAATGAGAGAAGTCATAATCAGCAGCCATCCCAGCACACCAACCCAAACGGTCGAGGAAGGAGAGGACCACCGCCCTCCAAACCATTCGGCCTACTAGTTTACTCCTTTTTACGGCGACCATCATACAAACTCCAATGCCGAAAAAGAATCCTTCTACATTAGAGAAGTATGATGGCTCGACAGATCCCGACAATCATCTCAGGATCTTCACCAATGCAATGACGTTCTACACGGACAGTGATCCGGTCATATGCAGAGCCTTCTCCTTATCACTAAAGGATGAGGCATTTGAGTGGTATAATACTCTTCGCCATCGTAGAAACCGTCTTTAGAAGGCAATACGCCTCCAATAAAAAACAAGAGATAACCCCAACGAATATGGTAAATACTAAACAGGAGAAAGGGGAAACTTTAAAGGCCTTCATGAAAAGGTACAGCGAAACCGCACAGCGAGTTAAAGAGGTTAATCACTCTTTTATTATCAACAATTTCCCTGCATGCCTGAGACCATGATATTTTACTGAAAAATTATATGCCCGACCACCAAAAACTATGGAAGAACTCCAAGAAAGAGTAGCTGAGTTCATCCGTATGGAGGATATGCGAATCTCACAAAGAAAGAAACAATAAGAAGTCTCTACAGGCGGAAGCAAGAAAGAAGGCAGGCAATCATTCAACAATAGTGACAGGAATGGAGGTACGTTTCACAAAGATTTCGTTTGAACACCCAGGTATAATCATTACACTCCCCTTAACGTACCCAGGGTAAAAGTTCTTGAGGAAGCTCTAAATACTGAACTTCATACAATTCGGAAAAAGTCTTCTCCAAAAGACGTTGACGAAAGGAAAAGCTGCCGGTTTCATCTAAACCGAGGACATACTACAGAGGAATGTGATGCATTAAAAGATGAGATAGAAATGTTCATCAGAGGAGGCCATCTGCAAAAATTTGTAGATGAAAGAACACGAACAAAAAGTCCTACTAGAGAAAATTCTCAGCACAGAGAAACCGAACGGTCATATCAAAGGGCCGAACGAAGACACAAGTAAAGTCGTAGCCGCAGTCATAGCCCTTACTGCTCAGTTCGTGGTCGTATCGTCTAGAAGATATGATAAAAATTCCTTCCTAACATGTGGAATGCGACTAATCTATAAATTTACTTAAACATTACTATCATGCTTATTTCAATTTCTTAAGGCATAGACTTTTGTTGTTTAAATTCTTTTGTTGGAATAAACACTTATGACATCACTATCACGTTTTTTTTCATGCCATCAGCCATTCGGCCTCGCATGAATTCAACCATTCCGCTTCCCACGCATTTGACCGTTCGGCCTCACATGCATTCGGCTATTCGGCGTCACATGCATTCGTCCATTCGACATCCCATGCATTCAATTCCGCCGTTCGGCCTCACAGATATTTGGTCATTCGGCCTCCCAAGTGTTCAGCCATTCGGCCTTACAAGGCAGAAGACAAGATCAGGCACACACCTCCTTTGGTCAATCCGGAGTTAACCGTTCGTACCATTCATAAAACCCAGGGAACGTTCCAAACCGAACTCCTTCGTTCAAAATCAAACGACAAAGAAAATCTCTCATGGACTATAAATCAAAGACAATCCCCCATGGACTATAAATCGAGCGGTAGAGACAGTCCTCCATGGACTATAAACCGAGCGGTAGAGACAGTCCCCCATGGACTATAAACCGAGCGGTAGAGATAGTGCCTCATGGACTATAAACCAAGCGGTAAAGACAGTCCCCCATGGACTATAAATAAAAGATAGTCCCCCATGGACTATAAACCGAGCGGTAGAGACAGTCCCCCATGGACTATAAACCGAGCGGTAGAGACAGTCCCTCATGGACTATAAACCGAGCGGTAGAGACAGTGCCTCATGGACTATAAACCAAGCAGTAAAGACAGTCCCCCATGGACTATAAACCGAGCGGTGGTGACAGTCTTTCATGGACTATGATCCGAACAATAAAGACAGACTCCCATGGACTATAAATCAAAGATAGTCGCCCATGGACTATAAATCAAAGACAGTACCCCATGGACTATAAATCAAAGACAGTCACATATGGACTATAAATTAAAGACAGTCCCTCATGGACTATAAATCGAGCGGTAGAGACAGTCCCCCATGGACTATAAACCGAGCGGTGGAGACAGTCCCTCATGGACTATCATACAAACGGTAAAGGCATTCTCCCGATGAACGCTCACTCACACGCATTCACAAGTACATGGTCATTCGGCCTCACAGGTATTCGGTCATTCGGCCTCACAAGTACTATGTTGTTCGACTTCACAAATATTCGACCATTTAGCCCAAAAAGTATTCAGTTAGTCAGCTTCATAGTGCAGATAAACAAAATGCTATCAAAGTCGCTAGTTAACGTGGGAAAAAAGTTCTATAAAGAACTCTCATCATAAGCCGATCGACCTAGTAAAAAGTTCAAAAGGTAACTCCTGAAGTCCATCATTCGGTCAGAGACGAGCAAACGACTCAAATTACAATCAAAACAACCTCCCAATAGAACAAGGATGACCTTCCTCAAGCTCATATAAGTCCTACACTTAACCCTGGCTAAAGTCAAACAGTTAACTTGGACTTGGGGGCATTATGTATAGTATGATATCTAGGCCGAACGGTTATCATCCAAGACCGGTCGATCTTGATACTGTAGCAGCGCTCGTCAACAACAACGCTCGCCAACAAGGTCAAATTGGGGCAGATCCAAGACCGATGTAGCAGCGTTCGTTAACAACATCGCTCGTCAACAATAGCGCTCGTCAACAAGGTTAAACCGAGGCAACGCTCGTTCAAACCAAGTTAAAAGATGTTGGGCCACAATTGGGCCAACATTTANAGAAAGAAAGAGGAAAAAGTATAGATCCCGCCACATTTTAAAACTTGAAAGCCTCTCTAACTAATTTTCTGTTCCATTGTTTCTCTCTCCTCTTGCAGAGCCACAACAACCATGTTGCGCTTCTTCTTCGTGGCTCTCTGGTTTCTCTGCCTCCTCCCTCACGCTCTCCCCCACCCCTGCATAGGCGTCACCTACTCCGCCCCCAGCGGCTCCTCCAACCACCACTCCCAGGAGGTGGAGCGCATCTCCGGTGGCCTCCGGCAGCTGAAGGCGAGATCCCTCCGGTTGGAAAACGCGGACCCCTCTATCACCCGGAGCCTCCTCTACACTAACACGACGCTCTTTCTCACCATCCCCAATTACATGGTCTCTCAAATCGCCCAAAACCGCTCCGTAGCAGAGTCCTGGCTCTACACCCACGTAGTACCATTCTATCCACGTGTCAAAATCACCACCATCTCAGTAGGCAACGCCTTCCCCGACGTGCACCCGGAATCCCTCAACGACCTCCTCCCGGCAATCTCCAACGTCCATGTGTCCCTCCGCGTCCTCGGCATCCGCAAGATCAAAGTGTCCACGTCGTTCTCCTTCGTCACCGCCCTGTCATCCCCGTTCCCGCCCTCAAACGCACAGTTTCAAGAACCCCCGGGGATCACACTCTTCGGTCCGCTCCTCCAATTCTTGCAGGATACAGATTCCTGCTTCTTGATCAACCTCTACCCTTACAACCTCTACCGTTTGAACCCCGAGATCCCCCTCGGCATCGCGCTCTTCCAAGAATACCCTTTCAACTTCCGCGACGACTTCACCACCGGCGTCCGCTACCGCAACCTCTTCGACGTCATGGTCGACGCCGTTGTCACCGCCCTCGCTGTCGCCGGCTACGAGACAATCCCCCTCGTCGTGACCGAAACCGGCTGGCCAAGCTTTAGCGCCGTCGGGAACGAGTTCGACGCCAACCTCGGCTACGCCGGGATTTACCTGAAGGGCCTGGTGAAACACCTGAAGTCCGGGATGGGAACGCCGTTGCTGAAGGACGGTGTGCGCGAGGTTTTCGTGTACGAGATGTTCGATAAGGACGAAGGAACAGGAAGGAGTTGGGGGGTTCTCTACGCAAACGGAACTGTCAAGTATCGCGTGGATTTCTCCTCTTCCTCTCTTGCTTCTTCTCCTGTTCGCGTGACGGTGATCATCGTTTTCTTGATTTTCGTTATTGCGTGACTTTGTTATCGGTTGAGTTGTGCTGTTTTTGTTGTGGAATTTCTTCATGCAGAGACTGACGTGGCCATAATTACATTGGTTCTTCTCTTTTGTATTTCTTGATCGATTAGGTTTTTTTGTATGTCATGATAGATAACAACAATACATCTGGTTCTTGTGTGAACGCTGATTCTCTTTGATCTTGGGATAGAAAAATAATACTTTTTACACCCTCTTTAAAAATAAATATCTCAACAAATTCCTTTAACATAAGAAAGTATAAATAAAATAACTATAATTAAAATATTAATATTTTAACTTAAATTATTCACATATATTATATATTTATTTATTTATCTTCAGTACTGTCAATCACTTTCTATGATATAATTTTTTGTGCAAACTTTTTATTATAAAAAATATTAATTTTATGTTTAAAATATTTATATATTTAAAGAAAATAAAAGTGAAGAGTTTACGAAATATATGATATGAGAAAAAAAAGTTAAATGTTTAATAAGTATGTATAAGATGATCGTGTACCTTTATCATTTATTATTTATTTTTATTGAGTTTTCACACTTTAATTGATTTTTAAATTAATTAAAAATACGTACCAATTTTATTTAGAATTTATCTCCCAAAATTTCCCTCTAGCTACACTCCAATATTTGGGCCATATATGGGTGATTACAAATAATGGATCACTCTATTCATTGTGGGATGAACTGTGGCATAAAATAAAATTGATTTACAACTTCTTTAACTGGGTTTAAATTGAAATCATTATTACAAGATAGGTAAACGTACTTCTTTGTTCTTTGAAATGCATTTGTATTTTTTTTATGGGTTAAATATGTTTTTAGTCCCTAAACTATTGGCCGTTTCTGGTTTTCGTCCCTCTTTCAAAATAAGGTACAATTTGGTCCTCATTCTTTTCGAAACTCTAGTTTTAGTCCTTGAAACTTTGGTTTTAGTCCTCGAAAACTAACCTCGAAAACTACCACATTTTTAACGGTGTTAGTTTTCGAGGACTAAAACCAAAATTTTGAAAAGAATGAGGACCAAATTGTACCTTATTTTGAAAGAGGGACGAAAACCAGAAACGGCCAATAGTTTAGGGACTAAAAACATATTTAACCCTTCTTTTATTATATCATATCTCAGTAAAATCTATATGAGCTAATAATCACTAGTAAAAAAAAGACTTTTGAAGGCGCCATATATGCTTCGGTTACGAAAAACTGAAGCATAAAACCCTATATACCTCGGTCACCAGTTCACCCGAAGCAGAATGGTTGTACTAACAGCCTTACTGTCTCGGTTTCTTAGGCACCCGAGACTTATGCACCTGTGAATGCATGCTTTTCGCCTGCTTTTTGCCTGAACCACTGACAGGTCAGCTACAACATCGGTTCTTCAGGAACCGAGGTGGTTAAGGGGACTTTATACTTCGGCCATTGCTTTTAACCGGTGCAATATTGTGATATTACCTCGGGCTTTTTAGTAACCGAGGTAGTAGCTTCATTCACCTCGACTTAACCTACACACTTTCATTTGCGTCGCCCAGCACAGCTTCTTCTCCCTAAATTTTTTTACTCTCTCTTGAGTCAACCAAATTTGGGATATCACTCTGTTTACTCGCCTCTCTTCGATGAGAAAACTGGATCTGGGATTTTCCATGAACGAGAGTGCGGTGACTGCAAGCCCAAACCGAGAGTGCGGATCTGGGATTTTCCATGAACGAGAGTGCAAATCTGGGATTTTCCATGAACGAGAGTGCGGATCTGGGATTGCCAGCGGCGATTGCCAGCGTCATGGAGATGCGAAGCCCCAACGCGATGCGAAGCCACGTCAGGGAGATTGCCAGCGGCGCCGACATCACCGACTATGTGGTCCAGTTCGCGCGGAGGCGTTTGCGCGGCGTGTCCATTCTCAGCGGCAGCGGGGCCGTCGTGAACGTTACTCTTCGCCAGCCCACGGCTCCTGGCGCCGTCCTCTCCCTCACCGGCTCGTTTCTCCCCGGACCATCCCCTCCTGGTGCCACCGGTCTCACCATCTATCTCGCGGGAGGACAGGGACAGATCGTTGGCGGCGGGGTGGTGGGCTCACTGGTGGTGGCTGGTCCAGTTTTGATAATGGCGGGTACGTTTTCCAATGCAACTTACGAGAGATTACCTTTGGAGGAGGATGATCAGGAGCAGGGTGGTGGCGGTGGGTCTCTGCCGGGGATGGGAGGCGGTCCTGGCGAAGCTTCGTCGTCAATTTCGGTGTATAATAATAATGTTCCTCCGAATCTAGGTCTTCCAAACGGACAACAGGTGAACCATGAAGCTTGTTCTTCTCCTTGGGGTCATGCTCCTCGTGCCATACCTCCTTTCCAAAGATGAACATGGATTTTCTCAAATCAACCAAACACTATATTACTCTTGAGAAGGTAATAATAATATTATTATTAATATTAAAAAAATAAGACCTTACTATCTCGGTTATGGTCACAACTGAGGCAGTAGAGGTGAACATACTGGATCGGTTGACTTGACCCGAGGCGAAATCATTCAACTTTGGGCCTCGGTTTGAAACCGAGGCATAAAACTCTGGACTTTTTGCCTCGCTATATATGCCTCGGTTCAGGAACCGCTGCCAAATGACGAAAATAACCGTTGTCGTATCCCCTGATTGCACTAGTGAATACTTGTCAAATTAAGAAAAAACAAGATTACAAAATAATTTTCTCTTAAATACATTTCCTTCTAACTACTCTTTAGGTTAAATTTTATTTAAAATAACAAAATCATAAGTGAGTATTGATGGTTAGTATTAGTTAGAGAAGGTGTGGTGAAAATCGTGATAAAAGAATAGTATGGTGAAAAAAGAACCTTTTCATAACATACAAATAAATATATCCTGTTTTTTTTTCTTTTTTTTTATTTTAAATTCCTTTGAGTTTATTTTTGTGTTTTAGTTTAAGGATTTAGGATCCGTCTTCCTTGTTCCGCTATGATGTCCAAAGTCTTGATCATCTAACTTATCAGAACTATCGATCTATTTGAGGTTGATCTACAGAAAAAGTTCTGACACTCAAATTACATATATTTCTTTAAAAATTTAGTAAAATTAAGTCATGAAAAAAATGTTTTTTACATTGATAGCAAACCATTTATAAACTTGGCAACAGTTCAATCATATCACTTAATTATCTATTAATAACTGTTATAATTTTTATTAACTACTTATCGATGGTTGTTATCGTTATTAATTATCTTTTAATTATTTCAACGAGTGTCTTCATCTATTAATTACTAAGTTGTTAGTCGCTCGACCTATGGTCCATTCACTGGACGGATGATTGCCATACAGTACATTTTATTTACTAAATTTTGTGTGATTGTGATGTTTTAAAATTGGACTATGGTGAAAATGGTGGGTATTAATAAAATTACTATAATAACTAAATAATACACAAAACAATATTAAAAATAGCAATATGATTATTTCACTATAACAGAAAATAAAATAGAGCATAAATTTATATATTTTAACATTTAAAGTACATGCAATACGTTAGAATGTTTAAATTCAGATTTTAATGATATTTATCAATATTTATTTATTAATAATAACAAATTTATATGTAAATTAAACAGAAAATGAAAAATATGTTATGTTGACTTCTATTTTTTTAAGAATAAAAATTAAATAATTCATTTTCATGTTTTCCAGTAGTTTCTTTTTTGTCTAACCCATTATGGTTTAAATTAATTTTATGTTTTATTTAAATGGATTACCAACCATTTAGTTTTCTAAATCAGATATTAGACATGAAAACCAATGAAGAATTAACTGATTAAGAATCAAGAAATAATTACATGTGAAATTATACTAACTGTATAGTATGATATCTAGGTCGAACGGTTAGCATCCAAGACCGGTCGGTCTTGATACTGTAGAAGCGCTCGTCAACAACTGCGCTCGCCAACAAGGTTAAATTGGGGCAGATCCAAGACCGATCGGTCTTGATACTGTAGCAGCACTCGTCAACAAGGTCAAACCGGGACAACGCTCGTTTAAACCATGTTAAAAGATGTTGGGCCACAATTGGGCCAACATTTAAGTTATTGGGTTAATAATCCAGTAGAGGATAAAATAATCAAAGATATATGATTAAAAGATATTCATAAAGTTGTTTATGAGTAACCGCCTCCATCTTAAGGTAAGTCTGTTTATATTTTATTGGGCATGTGTCAGTTTAGGGTCCATGAGACAACTTATAAATACAAAGTCACTGCCAAAAGTCAGGTACGTTCCATTCACATTCTACTCACGCTCTACTGAGTTTATAATACTAAATTACCATAATATTCTTTTGTGAGCAACAACTCCTTCAATCGAAGCCTAACTTGAGTGTTGGAGTGCCTTTGCAGGTACCTCCCCCCTCTGTCTAGAAAACTCACCATGCGGTTCCCACTAAAGGCCGATCAGTCGTAGAGGAGCGAGCAGCTCGGATTGAAGGAAAGCGAGCGACTTTGACAATTTAGGCGTTCGGAGGCAAGGAGAATACGTTAGAAAGGTTAGTGTCTCGGTCCCACAAAATATCTACCGAAACATTTTGGCGCTCACCGTGGGGCCGAGAGCTAGCAGAAGAAGCCCAAATGGTGACCACAAGGAGCATGGACGAACAACAGAATACCAGAGATTTGATAGCACAAATGCAAGCACAGATACAAGCCCAGGCAAGAACCATACAAACACAAGCGCAAGCACAACAGGAGTTGCAGCGAAAGCACGCAGAGGAAATTGTGGCGCTTAGGACGAAACGAGTCCATACCGAGCGGTCCGCCTTAAACCAAGAGAATGAAAATGAGAGAAGTCATAATCAGCAGCCATCCCAGCACACCAACCCAAACGGTCGAGGAAGGAGAGGACCACCGCCCTCCAAACCATTCGGCCTACTAGTTTACTCCTTTTTACGGCGACCATCATACAAACTCCAATGCCGAAAAAGAATCCTTCTACATTAGAGAAGTATGATGGCTCGACAGATCCCGACAATCATCTCAGGATCTTCACCAATGCAATGACGTTCTACACGGACAGTGATCCGGTCATATGCAGAGCCTTCTCCTTATCACTAAAGGATGAGGCATTTGAGTGGTATAATACTCTTCGCCATCGTAGAAACCGTCTTTAGAAGGCAATACGCCTCCAATAAAAAACAAGAGATAACCCCAACGAATATGGTAAATACTAAACAGGAGAAAGGGGAAACTTTAAAGGCCTTCATGAAAAGGTACAGCGAAACCGCACAGCGAGTTAAAGAGGTTAATCACTCTTTTATTATCAACAATTTCCCTGCATGCCTGAGACCATGATATTTTACTGAAAAATTATATGCCCGACCACCAAAAACTATGGAAGAACTCCAAGAAAGAGTAGCTGAGTTCATCCGTATGGAGGATATGCGAATCTCACAAAGAAAGAAACAATAAGAAGTCTCTACAGGCGGAAGCAAGAAAGAAGGCAGGCAATCATTCAACAATAGTGACAGGAATGGAGGTACGTTTCACAAAGATTTCGTTTGAACACCCAGGTATAATCATTACACTCCCCTTAACGTACCCAGGGTAAAAGTTCTTGAGGAAGCTCTAAATACTGAACTTCATACAATTCGGAAAAAGTCTTCTCCAAAAGACGTTGACGAAAGGAAAAGCTGCCGGTTTCATCTAAACCGAGGACATACTACAGAGGAATGTGATGCATTAAAAGATGAGATAGAAATGTTCATCAGAGGAGGCCATCTGCAAAAATTTGTAGATGAAAGAACACGAACAAAAAGTCCTACTAGAGAAAATTCTCAGCACAGAGAAACCGAACGGTCATATCAAAGGGCCGAACGAAGACACAAGTAAAGTCGTAGCCGCAGTCATAGCCCTTACTGCTCAGTTCGGGGTCGTATCGTCTAGAAGATATGATAAAAATTCCTTCCTAACATGTGGAATGCGACTAATCTATAAATTTACTTAAACATTACTATCATGCTTATTTCAATTTCTTAAGGCATAGACTTTTGTTGTTTAAATTCTTTTGTTGGAATAAACACTTATGACATCACTATCACGTTTTTTTTCATGCCATCAGCCATTCGGCCTCGCATGAATTCAACCATTCCGCTTCCCACGCATTTGACCGTTCGGCCTCACATGCATTCGGCTATTCGGCGTCACATGCATTCGTCCATTCGACATCCCATGCATTCAATTCCGCCGTTCGGCCTCACAGATATTTGGTCATTCGGCCTCCCAAGTGTTCAGCCATTCGGCCTTACAAGGCAGAAGACAAGATCAGGCACACACCTCCTTTGGTCAATCCGGAGTTAACCGTTCGTACCATTCATAAAACCCAGGGAACGTTCCAAACCGAACTCCTTCGTTCAAAATCAAACGACAAAGAAAATCTCTCATGGACTATAAATCAAAGACAATCCCCCATGGACTATAAATCGAGCGGTAGAGACAGTCCTCCATGGACTATAAACCGAGCGGTAGAGACAGTCCCCCATGGACTATAAACCGAGCGGTAGAGATAGTGCCTCATGGACTATAAACCAAGCGGTAAAGACAGTCCCCCATGGACTATAAATAAAAGATAGTCCCCCATGGACTATAAACCGAGCGGTAGAGACAGTCCCCCATGGACTATAAACCGAGCGGTAGAGACAGTCCCTCATGGACTATAAACCGAGCGGTAGAGACAGTGCCTCATGGACTATAAACCAAGCAGTAAAGACAGTCCCCCATGGACTATAAACCGAGCGGTGGTGACAGTCTTTCATGGACTATGATCCGAACAATAAAGACAGACTCCCATGGACTATAAATCAAAGATAGTCGCCCATGGACTATAAATCAAAGACAGTACCCCATGGACTATAAATCAAAGACAGTCACATATGGACTATAAATTAAAGACAGTCCCTCATGGACTATAAATCGAGCGGTAGAGACAGTCCCCCATGGACTATAAACCGAGCGGTGGAGACAGTCCCTCATGGACTATCATACAAACGGTAAAGGCATTCTCCCGATGAACGCTCACTCACACGCATTCACAAGTACATGGTCATTCGGCCTCACAGGTATTCGGTCATTCGGCCTCACAAGTACTATGTTGTTCGACTTCACAAATATTCGACCATTTAGCCCAAAAAGTATTCAGTTAGTCAGCTTCATAGTGCAGATAAACAAAATGCTATCAAAGTCGCTAGTTAACGTGGGAAAAAAGTTCTATAAAGAACTCTCATCATAAGCCGATCGACCTAGTAAAAAGTTCAAAAGGTAACTCCTGAAGTCCATCATTCGGTCAGAGACGAGCAAACGACTCAAATTACAATCAAAACAACCTCCCAATAGAACAAGGATGACCTTCCTCAAGCTCATATAAGTCCTACACTTAACCCTGGCTAAAGTCAAACAGTTAACTTGGACTTGGGGGCATTATGTATAGTATGATATCTAGGCCGAACGGTTATCATCCAAGACCGGTCGATCTTGATACTGTAGCAGCGCTCGTCAACAACAACGCTCGCCAACAAGGTCAAATTGGGGCAGATCCAAGACCGATGTAGCAGCGTTCGTTAACAACATCGCTCGTCAACAATAGCGCTCGTCAACAAGGTTAAACCGAGGCAACGCTCGTTCAAACCAAGTTAAAAGATGTTGGGCCACAATTGGGCCAACATTTAAGTTATTGGGTTAATAATCCAGCAGAGGATAAAATAATCAAAGATATATGATTAAAAGATATTCATAAAGTTGTTTATGAGTAACCGCCTGGATTTTAAGGTAACTATGTTTATATTTTACTGAGTCTGTGTCAGTTTAGGGTCCATGAGACAACTTATAAATACAAAGTCAGGGCCAAAAGCCAAGTACGTTCCATTCACATTCTACTCACGCTCTACTGAGTTCATAATACTCAACTACCATAATATTCTTTTGTGAGCAACAACTCTTTCAACAGACGCCTAACTCTAGCGTCGGAGTGTCTTTGCAGGTACCTCCCCCCTCTGTCCAGAAAAATCATCGTGCGGTCTCCACTAAAGGCCAAGCGATCGTAGAGGAGCGAGCAACTTGAATTGTAGGAAAGTGAACGACTTCGATAATTCAGACGTTCGAAGGTAAAAAGAATACGTCAGAAATGTTAGTGTCTCGGTTCCACAAAATATCTACCGAAACATTTTGTGACTGAGACATTAACCAAATTATTTATAAAAAAAATGAGAGATTGATGCATGATGAGAATGCATACCTAATTAACATTAAAGTGTGCATGATGTTTGTAGAAATATTTAATGAAAGGATAAGGATTGAGATGTGAATATCAAGAAGAGAACATACGACAAATCCAATGCATTGATTTTAGGGTTTAAGGCATAAAACTCTTTCTTCCTTTCCCTTTCCCTTCCCCAATCATTCCAAAGTTAATGCCAATTTAGTCACTTTATGGTATATTGACACTCAAAATCCAACTGAATAAAAAAATATATTATTGAAATTAATCAATACAAATATAGGGGTGGACAAATAGAACCGAACTGCACTATACTACTAAAATTTGTACTAAACTAAAAACTAATTTGTATAAACTGAACTAAAAACTAATTTGTATAAATTGAACTGAGCTGTAAAACAGTTCAGGCAAACTGAACTGTTTTTTGTTTTATCAAACTGGACTGAACTGAACTATACTAAATTGTACTAAACTACAATATAAACTAAACTGAACTACTAACTATATTAATTTTAAACTGAATTATACTAATTTTAAACTAAATTGTACTAGTTTTTAAACTGAATTGTACTAGTTTTTAAACTGAATTGTACTAGTTTTTAAACTGAATAGTATAACAATACATGCTCTTTTTAATTGAAATTTATTTTAATATTTATTTTATTTTATTCATAAGTGTCTTACAAATTAACTTTTTAATTATTTGATAGTATTTTATTTATATTTCTTTTATTATTATATGTGTATGGAAATTATTTTATTATTTATTTATTTATTTATTTTATTTTATTTTATTTTATTTTTTATTTTTTTATTTATATTTATTTTGTCATGAATATTATTTTACTTTTATATTTATTTTTTTAATTTTTTATTTATATTTTTTTGTTTTATATGTGTATATAATTTATTTTATTTTTTTATCTACTTATTTTATTTTAAAATAATTTTTTATTTATATTTATTTTTTTTTCTCTTAAAATTGTTTTATTAATCAATTATTTATTATTTATATTTTATTATGTAAAAATTAAACTAATATTTATTAATTATTATAATATAATAAAAGATGATACTAGAAAAATTACTCTTAATAAACGTTTGTTAATTTTTTTGTCATTTGATATTTCTATAATATTAATTATTTTTGCTACATTACTATTTTTTTTATGATATTTCATTATATATTCATTTAATAAAATTTAACGTTAAAAAATATATTTTAGTTTTAGTATGTAAAATACTATCATTTAAAAATAATAATATTGATATTTATTTTAAAGTAAGTTGATTTTTAAAATAAATAGTTATTTTAGTGTGTGCGCTTACACACATTTTAATATCATTAAAAGTTTTTTAACATATTTTTACATATTTAATAATATGTTAAAGAATATAATATATTTAAAGTATTATTTTTTTTATATAGTCTTTTTTTTTATGATTTATATTACTTAATTATTTAATAAAATTAAATTTAAAAAATATATTTTACTTTTATTACTTAAAAGAATATTATTTAAAAAGTAATATATGTTTATTGATGAAAAAATATAAAAATTTGTGATAAAAAAATTTTGTCTTAAAAAATTCATTATTAATTTTTTATTTGAGGGGTTTCTTTTATTAATATTTTATTATTAAATAACGTATGGAGCAATTGAACGAGAGCTAGAGAAGAGAAAAGAGGAGATACAGTTCTCACAGTTAACTAAATCGAAACTGTTATAAGTTCAATTTTTAAAAACTAAACCATAAAATAGTGTACTGAACTTTTAGTAAAAATGGATCAATTTTTTTAAGTATAATATAATATAGTTAACTATAGTACAGTACATATTAGTTATTTTTGTCCAATCCTATATGATGGGTTAAAACTGTTTATTTTTTTTAATTTATTTTTTCTCTCTCAAAAGTTTGGTTCGAAAATTAAGAATAGAACTAACTTAAGATAGTGTTTTATATTTTTAATTAACTAGCATGAATACATGATTCTTGACCAGTAGATGTTTTAGTTTTTACTTTCCTCTGTTTCCAATATATTTAATTTAATATACCATTTACTCTTTAAAATTTATGGTATTTTTTTTATCTTGGTTACTAAATTTAAAACAGATTGTTTCTCAAAATTAAAAAAAAAAATTGGTCTCTAAAACTTAAACTTAAGGACTAAAAATGAGTTTTTTTAAGTGAAACTAAAATGAATTTTTTGAATTTGAAAAAGAAAATAGGAATTTGTTCAAAAATTTAGACACTAAAATATAATTAAGTATAGTCAATATTAATATTTAGTTAGAAATTTCTTTTATATATTTTGGCATCTGATCTTTATATTTTTTTACTTAAATTTACATTTTTTTTTAAAATCGATGTGGTTATTTTCGATAATTTGACGATGAAGTTGTTTGTAAATATCATGTTTCAAATTACGAATTTGTTACCAAACAAAATAAATCATTTTCTATTTGGTGTGGCATGGCAGTAAGAAAAGTTCTAAAATAAAAGATGCCTCATATTTTGAAAAGTTCTAAAATAAAACATGACTCATTTTAATATTTGTCAAAATTATATTTTGTTACATGATATCTCGAAATCGTGCTAACATTAATTAAACAAAAGAAATTGGGTTAATCATTTTGCAAAAGTAAAAAATTAATTAAAACAAAAAAAAATATAAGAATAAAATTCAAAAGTTTAAATATAGAGATTAAATTAATAATTAAAACTAATATTTATATAACATATTTTAAGTTTTAAATGAGATTATAAACATGATAGAACGAATTTATCCTATCTAGAAATACATGAACTTTATTTAAGAAATTCATTGTTAAATATCATTTTTCATTTAACAATCACCAATAACTCCCTCGTCACTCTTTATTCCGAAAAAGATTAATATGTTCATTTGTAAAATTATAACTATCTTCAGAAATACGGAGGTATCGAACAAAAGAAAAAGGAGACCCACTTTCCTACTTATCATTTTTTTTAAGAAAAAGAGAGAAAAAAGAACTTCAAAAAATTAAAGAATTATTTCGTAATTCTTTAACCCAAGGAAAAGAAAGAAAACAGGGACTTCAAAAATGAAATAATTATTTCGTTTTTGATAGTTTCCATATGAAAATATACGTAGTTCTTTAAAAAAGTATAATAATAACAGTAATAATATAATACAAGAAATTGACAGCATAATTTTACGCTCTATCATCCTTTGGCAGAAAATGAGATGTGATTACAACACCCTTACTATGAACAAATGGGAGATGCAGAGAATCAAAAAAAGAAATCAATAATGGTATAGTGTAGGATATGAAACTAATATCCAGCTTCTATGTTCTTGTTTGCTGTTCAAACTTGTCAAATATAGGGTCTGGTAGCAAAAAAACTCTGATTCCTCTATCATCAACAGTCAAAGCATCCATTTCACTGCTGATGACACTTTTTATGCGGAATCCCTTCGTCTGTATCACATTCCTTTGTCTAGAAAAAAACTCATTCCCTTTGGAAGAATCTGCATCATCTCTGCAAAAACATAGATCATACATTGGTTGCATAAGATGGAAGTTCTTTAGTATGCTATAGCTAAAGAGGAATTAGCTATTGTTTTGTAGGGAAAGAGATTGTTTATAAGACCGAATATTTTAAACATGGTTATAGAATTAATCAAGGAGATTTGGAAGAGAAATTAGAAACTGGAACATCCACATATTGTTGATAAGAGTGGTAAGATGCCTGTGCTAACTAAGCACTGAAATAATCTGGGAATTCACAAGAGATTAAAGTAAGAGAAGGTTAGATTTTTTCAAAGTGAGCTTTTTAGATTTCTACCATAAGGTCCAAAAGAGACAGAATCTGAGATCCTCCTTTAATCATTATCCATGATAACTCAAAGGAAAATAATAATCAGAATACCTCATCATCAAAGAAGACCAGCCTCTAAATCCAGCAGAGATAAGATGATTGATGGTGACATTTTGGTGTTTTACATGCTCTCTTGATAACAAAATTATGGACCATCCACCAGCTTGAAGCTTCGTGTATAATCTTAAAACAAACATGTACTTTAAATTCTTTGCCTCTACGATACAATTGTCAATGCTGCTGTTATCATGAAAACCACATCAAAAGAAAAAACCATGTCAGGTTACTGCTAAAAACATGTGCAGAGCTGCATCAAGTTAGATGGACAACTTAAAAATACATAAAAAACAACAACTGGGGGTTGAATAACAGATGTAAGTTGGAGTGAAAAAAAAAATGCATACAAATTTTGAACACCATGATTCCAGCTGGCCATGATTCAATTTCTATACCATCAACAATTGAGGAACATAAAGGTGGGTTAAGTAACACAATAAAAGACAAAGTTCATCAAGATTGAGATTATGTCACTTCAAGAATTTCCCTGCAAAAGTATTTCTTCAAAGAAAGAAGAATCTCTTTTACAAATACCCAAAAACTGAACCATAGATGTAAGATTCCTCTTTCAAAGAAATTATGGCCTCATACACAGGGGGGATAAGGTGGATGATAAGATTACCTTTGCAATAAAGTAGAAGAATGAAGATTTGGGGAAACGATTCCATCTATGTCTATCAATACCACATCAAGATCATCATCTGATGGTCTAACAGAGTTGAAATAATCATCCATTAGAGATTTGGTTGAATCCAAGTCTCTAGCATATTGACCTCCCTTGATATACCCTATGGCAAGGTCCTTGCAAAGGTTAGGAAAATGGTGTCCTTCCAAGTTATTGAGCTTGGCATGCAGAGAATAGACCTTGCAATAGTTGTACTCGTCATTTATATTCCGAAGCTCAATAATTCCAGCATGGCTACTTTGACAAGATTGCAGCATCATTGCCAGTGAAACCAATAAAGTAATCAATAAAAGCCCGGCAGCGGCTAATGCAGCAACAAGAATGGTTGCAACAAAGGATGTGATGTAGAATCCTGATTCCAGCACAAAACTGCTCCTCCTCAACTCTGTAACCACGAAAGAAACAGGACCAATAATAATCAAAATTATGCTATAATAATAAGTTGAAATGACAAGGTTCCATTACATACCAGAACCACCAGAGAGACTGTGAGCAGAATACATCTGCTCCATTTGATGGCCATAAGCAGACATAACTTCAAGCTGCTGCTAATTTCTATTCTAAAATCCAGTTAAAGCAGCACCAATTGCTTGCTTCCAGAACTAGAAATCAAAGGGGCATCCTGAAATTTTGGAGAGATTTTATTATCGTTCATGGTATCGGATCCAACAACAGTGACAAAGATGCAAATTAATGAGATTGGATTCCACTTTTGATATAACCAAAACTTACAAGCAAATGCAGTGAACATCTTTTCTTTTTGCTTTGTTTCTAGACCTTCCCAAGTTTTTTGACAAGGAAACATTTCAACAGAAAGGGATGAGGAAATGGGGAATAAGCTATAACTCATGACCCCAAATAACTGTTCAACAATTCCCTTTTCTTTTTCCATGAGAATTTCCCACCACCGAATCACCTGATCCTATATCAGAATATAAACAACCCTTCAAATTAAAGAATATAAAATATGCAAGCGATGTTAGATAATTTAAACATTCAGTGGGCACACGATCTGTGGTGTCCACAAGTTCCTAACCAACCTTGCTTCCGATCACACAGAACACAACAAATAACACTATTTGGCTCAAAAACAAATATGAAAGAGAGAGTAGAAACTGACCCAAAGAACGGTGTTTCAGTTTGTTGCATCCCAGTTAACTTCAAAAATCAAATCTTTTCAGATTTCGTCATCTGAATGTGTATTGTTAAATTGGTGATTGGGGAAGACAGTGAGAGAAAACAGCATCGAAGAAAGACATTATTATAAGCAAAATGAATTATGGAAGGAAACAATTGACTGAAACGATAGATATAGATCAATGATTCTACAGGATAGTTATGTGGCCACACTGTTTGGTTTATTCATTTTTTAAACATGTTTGAAAAACGAGATAGCTTGGACTTCAGAAAATAGGGATTTCAGCGTAATCCTATCAGTCTTCTTTTCTTTATCCTTTGTTTTTGGTGGTATTAACAATCAAGGTGTATAACCAAACACAGTCAATTACCAATCAAATTGTAACACTACTTCAAATTGTTTTCATACTGTCATTTTCCAGAACGTGGGTATACCCTACTGAAATCATTATCCTGGAATAGCGTGACGAAAACGTATTCACCAATTTAAGCACAACTAAAGTAAAAGAAAGTGTGAGGAGAATATTGGGATATTTAACATTACGAGAAATGTATTAAAACGCTAACCAAATTTTAGGCAAAAAACAAAGTATTCAGAGGATTAATTTACTATACGAGGTTGTGAGAACGTGTGATATACTGTTGAATGCGTGTCCTTGCGTACATTCACCTCTTAAAAATGGCGAAACACATAGCCCCACTTGGCACATGAGTCAGAATGGTGTGAGGTTAAAATTGGTAGTGGCTAGCAAGATTCTAGATTCCCAAGGCCCCACTTAATAATTAAACATAACAAGAGTAATAGTAAAATTAATAATAAATAGATAAACTATATAATGTATAATAGCATGGGGCAATCAAATCAGATTGAAATCTAGAAGACAGATAGACAATGCTTACCTTTCAGTTAAAATTATCAACTACTATTCTCTTTTATCTCTAAAATAACATGCTTTTAAGAATAGGAATTAAGCACAACGAATCTGTATTAATGAGTTATAATAATGTTGAATATTTAAATTTTACAAAACTGTATAACCTAAACGTATAAAACATTGCAGGATTAAATTCCTTTGCACTGACAAAAATTCCGATTAAATTCTTTGAAACTACCTAGGCTGTATTTAGTTCCTGAGAAAATGCAAGTAAAATACTTTAGATATTTACACACGAGATTTCAAAAATTGCCATTATGGACTCCATACACAGCAGAAAATGGTGCAAGGAGCTGAATAAGTATGGTTCAAATTTGGCGCATCCTTTATGCTTTTCACCAGACCTATGTTATTATTATTATTCAGGTCTGGCACTTCAAACTCCTACAGTACAAGTTCCAAATGTTACAAAATCCTTGATATCATTGTATATCAGAATGTTTTTGTAATCAAGGAGGTTCATGTCCTTTCTCTCTTTTTTTCAAATGGAACATCTTATTTTAGAGTGTTCATATATCACTAATAATAACCACATGGTGAATGGATGGCGAGGATGCAAAATTGTCTTCCCAAGAGTCTCATTAACTAATTGACATATCGAGAAAACTGCTTCGATCACTTGTTTACTAAATATTCGATCCATTCACAATGTTCACCACATTTTCTACTGTTCTGGCCAATTCAACTGCTGCTCCAACATAAGTATCCGGTGTTAACTTCAACAGATTCGTCTTTGCTTCTTCTGGAATATCTAAGCCTTCAATGAAGACTCTTATGCTGTCTTTGTTAACGGCTTTTCCTCTGGTTAGCTCTTTTAGCTTCTCATAAGGCTCAGGAACACCATATCTTCGCATGACCTGAATAAAATTTGCAAAATGATTATAGTAGTAAATTTTTTTAAGGGAATGATAACAAGCAAAATCAAGAGGATAGAGCACACAATTGTGGACAATTCATTTAAAACCAATGTTGCAGCGGCTGGAGATGAAAAAAACACGAAACCATATCTCGTGGATTGCAGCATCATTCCTACTAGTCAGTATTTCAAAGTTGAAGCACGGACTGCACAAACTCAACAAATTTTTCTACAGTAGAATAGGGTGAAAAATAAAGAAAGGGTCGAGTGGAGGGTCGACCTCTAAAATGAGGGAAGGCCGAAGGAATAGAAGGGATCAAACAACAGCTAGAAAGGTGGATGTAGAATGAAAGTATCAAGTGAGAGGATATGGAAAGAATTGCTTGTAATTGTGTCTTGTACTTTTATTTATTTATATTCAATAATAAAAAAAAACAATAATTGATAGTGATAATTTGTTAAGATATTTTCTTATTTGATGTAATCAAATCATATCTTTAACACTCTCCTCTTTAAGTTGGAAGATATGTATCATGAGTCAAATTTGTTATCAATGTCATCAACATGAAACTCCTTGAGAGACTCAGTGAACATGTTAGTCACTTGATTGGTGAAGCTGGAAAAGTCAATAATGACAGTTTCACGCATTAATTTAATGCAGGTGTGTGCAGGTGAATGTTGAGGAGCTAATAGCAGATGGTGGCAGTTAGCCATGAGTCAGAAAGCATGGAGATTGCAAGAGAAGGGCAGCTTTGATAGAATGGTTGCGATAGAGCTCAGGATGCAACAGCTCTTGGAGAACAAATCATATTTGAAGGGTGCAGAAGCTGTTGTAGAGCAAACAAGACTCCAAAGACAGGGGCTGCTGCAGAGCAAAACATGCTTGAAGAATGTAGTGGCTACGGGGAAGAAAAAGTGCTCACAGGAAATACATTCTCTCTTTCCTTTTCTCTGTTTTCTGTTCAGAGTTACTGGCAGATAACAGCAAGTCTAAGACAGAGCGAAAACTGGCACATTGATCTTCTACAAGATTTTGTATATCTTTAATTTAATTTTTTTTTTTTTGCAAAAACATGTGAAGGATTATATTTCTTTGACAGGTTTTGGCAACATTTAATTGTTTTAGATATAGATTGAGCACGCCTTTCTTCTCCCAAAGCACATTAACTAGAAAACTGTATTATCTTTAGAGAATGAAGTTAAAAGAATAACTTACTTCTTTTGTTCTACTTGAACTATATCAAGTAAATAATGAATAGAATTCAATATAAAGTAAAAAAGATTAAACTAAATAGTAATATAAAGCCAGAAGCATATACTTACAGTCTGTATTGGTTCAGCAAGCACCTCCCAGCACTGGTTCAAGTCTTCACTCAAGCGAGCTTCATTAACCTAAATTGTCAATTAAAATGTTACAATAAACCTCAATGAAAATACCAAAACCTGCTATCTTTTCTCTAGATTTAATAGAAAGTCTGAGAAACTTGCTACATAGTTATGAAAATAGTCAGTGACAGGAACTTTACATGTTCATCCTTCTTATAGATGACAACATACTATAGGGTGAAACTAACAGTTGAGATTACTAAAACATATCATCTAATAATGCTGTATTTCCAATAGAAAAATGATAATTATGCAATAGTAGGAGAAAATCAACGTAAATTCTATGTTGTGCTAAATACCTGAAGCTTCCCAATTCCTTGAAGTGTGCTTTTGTAGGCAAGAAGAGAATGACCGATGCCTACAGGCATGTTCCTGATGACAGTTGAATCAGTCAAGTCCCTCTGCAGAAAAAGGAAAAAAATGACTATAGAAAAATAAACTATTTCCAAGAGCTATCACAATTAGACTGTAACTGTCACTAAATTATGCTCAAAGATCAACTGATTAAAACAAGGTTATAAAACCTTTAAATTGTGAACTGCCAAGCTAATTTTTAAATTCTGAATAGTAAGATTTTGAAACAATGAAAAGTAACTTCGAAATATACAAAATTGTAATGTTCAATAGATAAAGCAACTTAACAAGTCTCATAAAACAGAATTATGTTATGTCAGTTCCTGAAGCCTCTATTTTGAAATGATGGAAACAGATGAATAGAATTATTGCATTAAATGAGACTGATTAATAACGTAGGGGAAGATAAGTTCAATAGTTCTCCTTCAATTCATTTTCATTTAACAATTAGAGCCTATATGACTTTCGAACATAGCCAAATTGCTCTTACAGTAGATAGTCAAATTGGACTATAAATTACAACATCTCAGCTGTGTTGATAGATACAGAAAATTGTAACAAAACAATTCCAGAAGATATATTAGTAAAACCCTCTTGACATCATAGTTTAGAATAATAACAATTCCAGAAAAAAAAAAAAAAAAAACTACAGTAGATCTTGCCTGCCAACGTGAAATCGGCAACTTCATGCTTAAATGAGACAGAACTCCATTAGCTACACCTAGATTGCCTTCACTGTTCTCAAAATCAATAGGATTAACTTTGTGAGGCATGGTTGATGACCCAATTTCACCAGCCTTAGTGATCTGTATAAAAAAAAATAAAAAAAAATAATAATTTTTGCTCTGAACTATAACACTACCCTAATTTTAGCTACTACATGAGAACGCTCACCTGCTTAAAGTAGCTCAAAGATATATAGCCCCAAACATCTCTATCAAAGTCAATTAATATATTATTGAACTGGATGAGCGAATGAAAAAGCTTTGCCATGTAGTCATGGGTTTCAATCTGTTAACAAAGTAGAGTAATATTATCAGCACCATACATTAAGTTATCATTTCAAGGGATCAGATGATCATTAAATAATAGTTCAACTCAGCTTTGATTATGAGTACTCACGATATTACTATAACAATAGAGACCAAAACAAAATTGAGCGTCATTAACAATCCACGAAATTTTTCAAAACAATGTATACGGGGACATAACAATAGAGATAGAAGACGTCTAAAAATTTTATATGGCTACTGACAGCCACAAGATGGAGTTTTTTTTTTTTTTTTTTTAAATTGCATAAATGTGGCAAACTTTAACAGGTAAAAAATTTAAAATAAGTTAAAAACATACCTGAGCAACGTAAGGATTAAAACTTAATCCAAGAGAATGTACAAACTGTTCTGCAACCAGAGGCCAGTTAACATCGGGATATGCAACAACATGTGCGTTGTAATTTCCAACTGCACCAGCAAATTTCCCCAATATCTCAATATGAGACAGATCCTTCCTTTCTCTGCTTAATCTTACAGCAAAGATAGCCAGTTCCTTGCCCAAAGTAGTTGGTGAAGCTGGCTGGTGAGTAGACAGAAAAATTGCAAAGTTCAATCATGACAGCTTAACAATGAAGAACTAACAACTGATAAAGTGAAAGAACTATAAACATTAATGAATTGCAAATTGTTTAAAAAGGAACAATCCAGTACCCACAACCTTTCATGCAGCAGGAGCTCAAAGCTAAAAAGCAATTGTTTGCCATTTCAAAGTCAAGTATGTGAAATGGATATAAAGATGGTTTGGGGTATAAGTAGAAGGGAGGGTGAGAGGAATAGGTCGTAGGTATGAATTCTTATGCTAACAAAAAACTAACATTATTATTTGAAATAGCCCAAGTGCACAAATGAACATACCTGCCCATGAGTCCTAGAAAGCATTGGAACATGTGCATTATCTTTAGCCATGTCACACAAAGCTTTGATTATTTTATCCATGACAGGAAACATTACAGAATTCATTGTTTCCTTCAGCATCAAGGCATGTGCAAGATTATTTATATCCTCAGATGTACATCCAAAGTGGAAAAACTCAAGCACCTGCAAAAGGGTTTTAGAATTACAATTCATCAGAACTAACGCAGTGCATAGCCTAGCACAAAGAAACACACGAAGTGAACCTCAACCTTAGCCACTTCAGCATTGGATTGACATTTCTGTTTCAAGAAGTACTCCACCGCTTTGACATCATGATTTGTGACCCTCTCAATGTTTTTAACCTCCAAGGCATCCTCAAGACTAAAGTCATCAATCAGACTTTGTAGGAAAGTCTTAGCACTCTCACTGAAACTGGGAACCTCAACAATTTCAGGAATCATAGACAGCTGCAGCAACCATTTTATCTAACAGGAAACAATAAAAATAAAATAAAAAATTGAATCAACACATCCAACATCAGAAAACAATAATACCCTGAATAAAAAGTTCAAAACAAAAAACACAAAAGGGTTCTTTAATCAAAAGGGTCTCAAGAAAGAGGGGAATGAACAAGTGAGTACCTCAACAAGAACCCGAAAATAGATTAAGGCAGATTCACTCAAATAAGGAGACAATTCTTTGACTTTGCCCCAATAACGACCATCCAATGGGGACAACGCCGTCAAAGCAGAGAGTTCCAAATCATCTGAATGGGGTCCAAACATTTTGTGGGTGGAGGTGGGTTTGTGGGTGCTGAGGATGGCTTTGCAGGAGCAAACTCTGCGAAAGGAAGAAGGGAAAGAAGCATAGCAAAATGGAAGAGGGTTGTGATGTGTTGGACTTTGAAGGTTAGTTCTAAGAGGGTTGAAGCTCCCAAGCTGGGCAGCGCCAGAGAGTGCCGCGAACTCCATGAAAGGCTTTGGAGGAAGAAAAGCGCAAACCCCTTACGCAGTCACACTCAGGCTCTCTCCTTCGTCTTCTTAGGAAAATACACTCAAACACTACAGCAATTAACAAATCAAATTATTCACTAATGCTGTTAAAATATACTTGGAATATATTTTTCTATCCTTAAGTAAGGTTTTAATCCTTTATACGTGTCTCAAATAATAAATAATAGTTTGTTTCTAAGAATTACTTTGGATGAGAATGATTTTAGAAATATTTTCTTTAATCATGTGCAAAAAAGATACTTAACCTTTTATTTTCAACTTATCATTTTTAAATTTAACTTTAATGTTTTTAAAAAATAAATTTAATATGTATTATTTATCACATGTTTTGAAATTGTTGATTTAGTAATATAAATTATATATTTAAAAAGTATACATTTTATAAGTTAAATATTTCTCATGGAAATTGTACAAATTAAAATACTAGCATAGCCTACACAATTAAAAATTATTTTATAAATTTAAGTTATGATATAGTTTGTTTAAAACTATGACTTTGTTGTAAATTTTAATTATATAAAATAAGTATATACTTGTACAGCTCATATGCAAAGTATTTGCCGCAATTCTTAGTTTTATTATTTTATACATTTATTCCTAATCAGTCTTAATAAATAAAGAAATAAAGCTGAGAGTCCTTTGAAATGTTGAAAGGTTAAAAAAAAAAAATAATCTGGAAGGCTAAATTATAGGTCTGAAGTGGACTTACTGGTAAGGCCCAAATTAATTTAGCCTGGCTATTCACTAAAACAAAAGTACGAATAATTATCCCAATATACAATTTTATGTGTTAATCCACTGAGTTGTCATTAATAAAATTAGTAAAATGTATAATGTTCTTACTGGAATTTGTAGAGAATTTTCGAGGTACCAATTGTGGAGATTTTAGAGATCAGAGGAGAAATTCACTTGTAAAAACTATAATGCTTAAATCAATAAGAATATATATATTATAAATAGTAATATGAAAAGTATTCTTAAGATAATTTATTATAAGAATATAATATAAGAGATAAAAACAAAAGATGATTAAGTTGTTATAAAATATCTGAATTATGTTACAAATATATTAAATATATGATAAAATATTTTAAGTGTAGTCTATATCTATATCTGGATTCTCTTTGTTGAAGTAAATATCAACAATATTGACCTAATAATGTCATTAATTTGGCTACAAAATTATGATAATAGTCTTTAGCTTTTATATTGCACTTAAATTTTCTATGAAGTTTATGATTATTTGTTTAAAAATCAATACATTCACATCTTGAAGAGAATAGATCTAAAAAAATAAAAATCCATCTTATTCGATTATCCAACAACAACAACAATTTTATCTTAGCGTACAAATAACAATAATAATAAAATTTTATCATCATTGTAGTTCTATTATTTGTGTACTTTAATTTAAACTCATTACTAATAAAAAACTATTTTATTCTATTCTATTATTTGTGTACTTTAATTTAAACTCATTATTAATAAAAAAACTATTTTATTCTATACAATTTGATAGGTCTTTTGAGATTTAATAAAGAGATACCAATATAAAACTTAAGTTAAATCTTCTTTAATGGATGACACCATTTCCTATTCACTTTATTCAATTATTAAGCAATAACAACACTTTCACCTCATCATAAAAAAATAATAATAAGTTTTATTATTTTTATAATTCTATTATGGGTTAAATATGTTTTTAGTCCCTAAACTATTGATCGTTTCTGGTTTTCGTCCCTCTTTCAAAGTAAAGTACAATTTGGTCCTCATTCTTTTCGAAACGTTCGTTTTAGTCCTCGAAAACTAAACTCTGTTTAAAAATTTGGTCCTCATTTAGCAACAAATTAGGACTAAAACCAAAATTTCGAGGACTAAAACGAACGTTTCGAAAAGAATGAGGACCAAATTGTACCTTACTTTGAAAGAGGGACGAAAACCAGAAACAACGAATAGTTTAGGGACTAAAAACATATTTAACCCTTCTATTATTTATCTAATTCAATTTAACCTCTGTTTCGGTAGGGATATGCAGGACGATTAACCTTTCTGATGTGACTTTGTTACTTTCCGATATTGGGACCGAGTGCTCCCTTCGCTTGTCCTCAGAATCGTTCGGTGGCCTCCAATGCTAGGTTGTTGCTATCTCTGATTGGAAGTACACTCCGACACTCAAGTTAGGCGTGTGTTTAAAGAGCTTTTGCTCACAATAGAATATTTAGTTAATTATTATCAGTGTTAAGTATTTGGATATAATGAAAAATGAATAGAAGTTAGCTCTGATCCTATATTTATAAGTCATCTCATTGGAACCTAAATTGATTTCAGGTCTAATAAAATAAAAACAGACTTACCTTTAGATTAGATTCGGTTAGTTGTGAATAAACACCTTATCAATATTTTTTACTCATATTTGATCATTCTGCTATTATTTGATAGATTACTGGCCCAATTATTTATTGGTCCTGTCACGAGACTTTAATATAAGGGGTGTTGCTCCCTCCACCTCCACAGCCTTCTCCCTCCACCTCCCCAATTATCTTTAATTCCAATTATATCCTTAAAGTTAAAATTTTTTATTTTTATTATTTTATTATTTTAATATTTTAATATTTAAATATAAACTAATATAAATATACATTATTAAAATACATTAAAAAGATATTCAAAAATAATAAATCAAAATATTAAAATATCTAATAAAATAATAACAGAAACATAAAATTAAAACAAAGCTTAAACGGATGACATCCTTCAACGGATGTCAACATCCGTTTAAGGCGAAACGAATGTCCGTTTCGCCTTAAACGGATGTTGACATCCGTTGAAGGATGTCATCCGTTTAAGCTTTGTTTTAATTTTATGTTTCTGTTATTATTTTATTAGATATTTTAATATTTTGATTTATTATTTTTGAATATCTTTTTAATGTATTTTAATAATGTATATTTATATTAGTTTATATTTAAATATTAAAATATTAAAATAATAAAATAATAAAAATAAAAAATTTTAACTTTAAGGATATAATTGGAATTAAAGATAATTGGGGAGGTGGAGGGAGAAGGCTGTGGAGGTGGAGGGAGCAACACCC
>NW_025907471.1:16151-43645 GCF_018835915.1 Vigna umbellata | reverse complement strand
GGATGTCATCCGTTTAGGCTTCGTTTTCATTTTACGTTTTAGGGTTAAAGGATTATTGGAAAGATTATTGGAAGGATTATTGGAAGGGTTTAGGGTTTAGGATTATTGGAAGGATTATGACTACGTACCTGGAGAGGAACCACGACAAGCACATTACACCACAAACGCACTGCACCACGTACTGCACCGAAAGCAAGAGGAAGATTGCTTGACAATTTTTTTCACGATCACTGAGCTTTGCAGAAAAATATTTTACTCATACAAGGAACTACGTAGGTTATCAGTGAAATATGTTATAAATGAGTAAAATTAAAAAACAATAATTCTAAAAATAAAATTTTACTGAGGGGCAAAATAGTAAAGGGGAGGTGGAGGGAGAAGGCTATGGTGGTGGAGGGAGCAACACCCTAATATAATTCACTCAATTTCTGGTCCAATTACAGTCCAATATATGATGTTAACCGGTCAATTCTCTTAACCGCTTGGATATCATAATATACAACCTCTATTAATAAAAATTATTTTATTATATATAATTTGTTGGATTTTTGGGATAGAACACCAATAAAATCTAAGTGAAATTCTCATCAAAGAATAACTCCACTTTTATCTTAAAAGCTTAATAGAATAAATTTATGAAATTTTCTTAATATAAAGTGTTCAACTTTATCAAATTTGGAAGTTAAAGCCGCACTTAAACTTTTAATAATCTCCCCAGTACCTTTTCATATTACACTCTTTCTTGAGAAGAAACAATCTTAATCACCAATAACTCAATTGTGTCATTCTTAAAACATATCTAGGATTCTCAACATAATTGATAACAACTCCTTATGACAATTTATAAACACTTATGTCATGATTTTAGAAACTAGAATAGAATATAAAGTACTACAAAGCAAAAACGAAATACACACGATACAGGGAGAGAATGATATTATGTTACGTAAGGTATGCTTACAATATCAAAAGAGTAATAATGATAATGTTAATAATTTGGGCGGAAACATCTAAGTCTGACCTAGGATTACCAGTTCAAAATGAAATCACCAATACTGTTTTTGTTCTCTTTCTCAAAAGAACACGACAATTTGTCTTGGATATCTCGATTGCTTGGTGAGATAGATGCTGCCTTCATATTTTACAACAATTAGAATTTTTTTGTACTAGAAAGCTAACTTTCGTGCTGTATGTGTAAGCTACATGCACTTACATTTTAGTGGCTGAGGATTTAATAAGGAGCTCAAGAGTTGTTGGTAGCATGCTATGATGACCCTTCATATAAGTAATGATCTTTCCAATTAATTCAAACCCCAAAGCAGGATAAGACCATATAGATAAACATGGTATGATGTGTATATGTCTTCCCTTTGCAATTTATATACACTTTTGAAATATTATATATTTAATTTCCATCTTTCAAGTTAAGTGCGTATTGATTCAGTACAAGGTTGCCACATTCTTTCATTATAGTTAAAGATTATTTTAATGTTCATTCATATCTGCAGGCTATTGAAGTGGGAAATGGTAAATGGCATGGTTCAGTTGGTGGCATAGTTTGTTCGTCCATTGAGTTTGGAGCTTGGTCTCTCAAACTAAAAAGACTACCTGAATGGATGCCAATGGTGGAAACATGCACTGCTTTCAGCCTTTCAGGTTTCATGTTTCTTCAACAAGACAGAGAAAGGTCATGGATCAGGAAGAGGTTGATCATCGCTTAGCTATGTTTATGTAATGGAATTAAAGAGTGTCAAATTTAATATTATTAATTCAATTAACTAAACTTTTTAATTCTAACGAAATCATAATCAGGTGTACTGCAAGACTAAGTAATTTCTTATTTACTAAGTTGTCATATTTCATTGAAGTAGAGTCAATTACACACTCCTTCTTGTACTTTCTTCACAAATTAGTTTTTCAAAATATATTACAATCTTGCAGGGGTTCAATTACTTTGTTGTTGGACTGGTTTGGATAATTTTGTTGCTGAAAGTCATATGATACAGTCATTAACATGTTTCTAGTGTGATTGTTTCAACCATTTCTTTATAAGTTATGTGAAAGGGCTTTGTGTCATTTTCTTTGGGTTTCAACTTGGGGTGTGGCCAACTGTTTACTTGTAAAGGAATTCACTCACCTTATTCTGTGAAAGAACTTCCTTAACTTCAACACATGAAACACTGTGCCCTTTCATATCCTTTTAGTTCAGAAGTTCTATGACTTAGAAAAAAATCAAAGTGCAAATGATAATACCATATGCACCGTATAATCATCCTATCAACTCACTCCTCCTCATTAAGCGGTCGACTCTCACAAGAGAATGAACACTTCCTTAACCCGAAGGAGCATAGACCGATCAGTCACAATTTCCATAGATGACCGATCGATACCACACATTAAAACTATCAACATAAATCCAACATAGTAAAATATGTTTATGGACTTGTACATAAATCCAATATGATTAACAAAGTCTCGTGGATCGTAATTAGATCAATTTTAATTAAAAGTTCATCTCAAAATCTATAAATACATAGTTAAGGTAAGAAGGTAGATGATGACATTTATTATGAAATTAATATTATACTGTGATTATCAATAAGATTCTTTAAACTGACTTGATTGTCGGAGTGCTTTTGAGTGTTCGACCTGACATTAAACAAAAGAGTTTGATAAAAACAGTAACAAAGATTGAAGGTGACATAAAGAGACTTGTGAAAAAGTGTGAAGGAGTAATTCTTGACCCTTTATCAAAAACACCAGCAAAGAACTAAATAGTCTTGCAATTAATGGGGGTATAAAAATTTTGTCTTTTACAAAAAAGTTATGGTTTAATCCTAAACCATGTGTGGTTCTGGATAAACTAACTTCATGTAACTCTTTTTTGTAAATTGGTTGAACATACAATAATTTGTCTTTTACCTTGTTATTCCCCTATTTTTAACTCCTGGGTCCCTCCTTTTACTTTGCTTACTGAATGAAGGCAATCAAACTATTGGGTAGGATGCTTATTGCGTTGGTTGGTACCTTTTTCTTCTGTGGCTGGCTGCATTTAATCTTGCAGCATACATATCCCAATGCAAGTGGCTGTGTAATGTGTTTCTTTTAATAGTTAGAAAGGAGGTGGCATCTCTTTCAACCAAACTTCTTAGTTCGCGTTTCAAATCTATACAAGAAAACAGTTAAAAGCCCTTAACCGTGAATTGATTACCATATATGTGAGGTATGAAGATAGCCTTTTCAGCAGTGCTGATGAATCAAAATCTTCAATTGAGAAGGATTGAGCATTATTTAACAACGAAAAAAATGAGATTTGAACATCTTGGCAGCGGAATTGATTTTAATGAAGTACAAAAGCAGCATCTTTTGACAAAGAATCATAAAAACCACATTGAAAAAGATGCGCCGTTTGAATCATTTAGTTGGTTCTGATAGCACAGGATAGTGCGTGTAATTTTCTGTGCTCTCCTTAACCTTTGAAACATCCAATCAAGGGTGAAGTGGATGAGCTGAAAATCATAGCCCAACCATAAAAATTTCATGTTGATGACATGTTCAAGTCTCTCTCTAAATGTGAATTAATGAATCATTACCCGCTGCTGCAATTCAACAGTGCTTGGTGTATCTTCTGGAAGAGAG
Organism: Vigna umbellata; assembly: GCF_018835915.1. Next base: position 40,006 of record NW_025907471.1, on the reverse strand, counting down.
GATTAGACCTTCAACAGGGGAAAAAGATGGGTAAGAAAATTTATAAAACATGCTTTTGATAATAAGAAAAAGAAAAGTGTTTTTGCAGCTGAGAAGTATTTTTCAACTGAGAAGGGTTTCTGTCGGCTGAAAATTGCATAAATGTCTTACATCGAAGTGGACAACTAAGGGCGACATTGTGTAGCATGCAAGAAAACTTTGTAACGCTTAAAATACATGACCAGCATTATTTTATAGTCACCTACCACTTGTAAAACGACATAGCATCATAGATTTTGTTCCATTATAAGGTTGCTTGGTCATGTGTTAGTATTCAAAAGAAAGGAGACTAACAAGGGCCAAGGAAGAATTGAAGAAACACACAAAAACATTAACTTCTCAAGTGAATGGAGTCACGCCTTCTGCCAATATTTCTGGTGGCTCTTTCATTCTCACCATTTGTTCAATCCTTGGTGCGTCATTACAAGTTTAGTGTAAGTACTTCCTGTGTGACAGTGTCAAACGCAAGTGAAAATTACTGAAAGTTCTACTCTTACGATAAAAATAATATCATTAATCATGATTAGCTAGCCATTTGACCAGTTAATGTTGGCCAATGTGACAGGTGATCTTGAAGAATACCACACAGCTTTGCTCCACGAAATCATTTGTCGCAGTCAATGGACAATGTCCAGGGCCAACTCTCTATGCAAGGGAAGATGATACTGTACTTGTAAGGGTCACTAACCATGTTAAGTACAATATTACAATCCACTGGTGAGAATTTTTACACCTAAATAAACACCATGAAACTTTAGAAATTTGGCAATAGAAAAATTTACTGCATCATAAATTTTGAACCATCACAGGCATGGAATCAAACAGCTTCGAAGTGGATGGTCTGATGGGCCAGCATATGTCACTCAATGTCCGATTCAGCCAGGGCAGAGCTTTGTCTACAACTTCACCATCACAGGTCAAAGAGGCACACTTCTCTGGCATGCACACATCACTTGGCTAAGAGCCACAGTGTATGGTGCCATTGTTATATTACCTAAACGAGGCATTTCTTATCCATTTCCCAAACCAGATAAAGAAAAGATAATCATTCTTGGTAAGTTTCCTGATAGGATAAAATGTAGAAAGTAAAATTAATCTTGATCACTTGTACTTTATATTGTTTTGTATGATTTACAGGTGAATGGTGGAAATCAGACGTTGAAGCAGTGCTGAATGAGGCTGAAAGTTCTGGTCTGCCACCCAACATATCAGATGCTCATACCATCAATGGTCATACAGGACCACTTCCCGGTTGCAATTCTAGGGGTACTGATATTATAGACTAACTACTTATTTTTCAAGAATTTAATATTAACAACAATGATATTCTCTACTATTAAGTAAATGACTAAAATAGTGTGAGAATTGATGTAAAAGTCTTCGTAATATTGAAATTAAGAAAAACTAAAATTAGCTATAGCATCAATCATGTTATAGCTAAAGTAAAAATACAAAAGAGAAAGAAACAGTTTGTAGATGTTTTGACAGATGGTGAAATACAGAGCTTAATCAAACTGTGCAGGTTACACTCTACATGTCGAAAGTGGCAAGACCTATCTTCTGCGCATCATAAACGCTGCCTTGAACGATGAACTCTTCTTCAAAATTGCGGGGCACAAGCTGACAGTGGTTGAAGCAGATGCATCCTACGTTAAACCTTTTGAGACAGACACAATATTCATGAGCCCTGGCCAAACCACCAATGTCCTATTATCCGCCGACCAAGGTGTTGGCAAGTACTTAATAGCAGTTACTCCATTCATGGATGCCCCCATAGGCTTCGACAACGTTACTTCCATTGCTACACTTCGCTACAAAACCACACCACCTTATCCCACAACAACTCTGACCACCATTCCTGCACTGAATGCAACTCCTTTAACAACTCACTTCATCGATTCCCTTAGAAGCCTTAACACCAAAGAATACCCTGCAAGAGTTCCATTAACCGTCGACCACTCCCTTTTCTTTGCCATAACCGTTGGCCTTAATCCATGCGACACGTGTCTCACCGGGAGCAGGCTTGTCTCTGCTATTAACAACATCACCTTTTTGTTGCCGACAACATCACTTCTTGAAGCACATTACTACAACGTCAGGGGTGTTTTCACAGATGATTTCCCTGCATACCCTCCTATTGTTTTCAATTATACTGGTACTCAACCGGTTAATATTCAGACCAACAATGGCACAAGACTGTACAGATTGAATTTCAATTCAACTATTGAAATTATTCTCCAGGGCACTGCAATGATAGCTCCAGAAAATCACCCCTTTCATTTGCATGGCTACAATTTCTTTGTTGTAGGGCAGGGACTAGGGAACTTTGATCCAGAGAAGGATCCGTTAGCCTTTAATCTTGTTGACCCAGTTGAGAGAAACACCATTGGGGTACCCAATGGTGGATGGGCAGCAATCAGATTCAGGGCAAATAACCCAGGTATAGTTACTAATCACTTTCTATGTGAGTTTGTTTGTGCTTCAAAATTTTCCCATGCAATTATTATGCATAATTTATCTACAGTGAGTTTGCTGATATTTGTAAAATCTATTACAATTACCGTACGTGAAAATTAAACTTTATGATCAACATGTAGTTCATGTTGACTAAATTGATGTTTATAATGTGTGAACTGTGAAGGTGTTTGGTTCCTGCATTGCCACTTAGAAGTACACACCACATGGGGACTTAAGATGGCATTCATAGTAGACAATGGCAACGGTCCCAACGAGTCCCCGTTTCCACCTCCCAACGACCTTCCAAAGTGCTAAAGTTTATCACGTAAAAGGAACGAAATTTGGAATCTGAGAGACAACAAGAGTGTACATTATTACACTGGAGAGGTGATGTTACCACCCAAGGGGAACACATCAAGTTCTTTATGGCTGTTTCTGAAGTTGGATTTGTAGCAGAGATCAATAAAATACTTGCTGTAGATAATTCAGAGCTTTTTGTTTTTCTATTGTCAGTTTGGGGTTCATAAAATGTGATGAATGTGCTTTGATGAAACTTCAAATTGTTCAAATGGCTTTTCTAGAATTTTCATATTAATTTTTTCTTATGTTCAGCAGCACCATCTTTTTCTTCAACAGTGCTAGGCTTGCCATCGTTGATATTTTGGTAGTTATGTTGGCAGCTTCTGCTTTGATAGCATAAAAAGACAACAAAAGATAAAACATCGCGCCAGGTAGGGGTCGAACCTACGACCTTCTGCTTAGGAAACAGACGCTCTATCCACTGAGCTACAAGCGCAACTTTGAAATTACCCAGCATATCTTATTATATAATTGTTCTTTTGATCATAAGCAAGCAATGGCTATGTATGTCATAGTAGAATTCTCATCATCTATATTTTCAGAGTAGATTGAAAAAGTTATAGTCTTATGCTTCTATAGATTTTGTTCTTATTTGATAAATTAAATTATAAATTAATTTGACATGCTTACACGAACAAAATGGTTTGATTCTTAAATTTTATACTTTATATGAATGTTTTAACATATATCTGAAAATCGTACATAATTTAAAGTCAAAAGTAGTTTATTAACAATATGACAAAAATATTAAATGTCAAAATAGAAAATATTATTTTTATCTAGAGGGAATTGTACCTTTCCGCTAAAAAAAGTTTGTCTATTTTATTATTTTTACACTTAATTATATGTAAACCCTTTTGAGTATGTAATTAGAATGAAAATAAGAAGTAGCACGTGTGACACTTAATCCCAATGTTAACAAAAACCCTTAAAATTCTTTCCATTCTCTGCTTTAAAATCACTACACAACCGCTAAGAAATCCAAATCTTATTCCTTATCTCGTTGGATACCCTGATTCCTACTCTCTAAGTAGCATCAGTTTCCACTGTATATATGTACATGTATGTGTTTGATACATGCATTAGGTTTTAAAGTTTGCTTGGTCACCAAGAAACGACAAAGAGAACCTGTTTCCAACTTTTCCATTGTTGATCGTAAATAGTCTCTCTTTTCTTTATTGGATCGTAGCTTTATGCACCCTCTTCCTCTTAGGTTCTCAAACTTTTCTCTCTTACCGTGGACCTCACCTTTGTAGGATCACCTTAGAAAAACCTCATTTTCTTTGGTGGGGGTGAGAGGTTCTACCTTATTCCTGGTTTCATCCACAAGACAGCAACATCTATGTTGTTTTAGTTTCAGAATTCGTCAGACTCTCACACCAAAATTCTGGTACAGCATGATTTTTCCAAGATTTTGTACGAATCTAAAAGGTATGGCTTTTGTAGATTCTCAACTTTATCTTGATCATACGCGCAAAAGATTCTGAAATCTGTGCGCCTAGTGATTCAAAGCTCTATAATTTCTTCTTGTTTGTGTTTCTCTCCTGTGTTTTACGAGCACCCCTTTCGAGTTCCTCTCCTTTTCCATCTCTTTAGGGACTTAATTGAACTAAAGCTTTTTGTATGCTTGTGGTTTGAGGTATGGAATTGGAAACCCTGTACCCTCCTTGTTTTATGCCAGATTCAAATTGGTTCGTGGAAGAGAGCCAAAGCACAGAATGGAGTAGGGAGGATAACAAGAAGTTTGAAAGTGCCCTTGCTATATATGACAAGGACACCCCAGATAGATGGTTCAAGGTGGCAGCCATGATCCCTGGGAAGACTGTGTTGGATGTGATCAAGCAATATAGGGAACTGGAAGAAGATGTGAGCGAAATTGAAGCAGGGCGTGTTCCAATTCCTGGTTATCTTGCCTCTTCTTTCACCTTTGAGCTTGTTCACAACCACAACTATGATGGAAGCAGAAGAAGACCTGCAGCTGTCAGAGGTTCTGATCAAGAGAGAAAGAAAGGGGTTCCCTGGACTGAAGAGGAACACAGGTGAGTTTCCCCAATTTAAACATCATAATCTTGAGTTGGTCTACTTGTTTCTTGTATACACTTGTTATTGATTGAAATCTTCTGCTGTGATGCTACTTTTTGAGGTATTTCAATCTCTGTCGTTTTTGAATTGCAGACGTTTTCTGATGGGACTTCTCAAGTATGGTAAAGGGGACTGGAGAAATATTTCTCGGAATTTCGTGGTGACAAAGACTCCCACCCAAGTTGCTAGCCATGCACAGAAGTACTACATAAGGCAAAAGGTTTCTGGAGGAAAAGATAAAAGGAGACCCAGCATCCATGATATAACCACTGTTAATCTTACAGAAACTGCTGCATCGGATAAGATAAAGTCTCCGTTCATGATTACACCGCAGCAGAAGCTGAATAGTATGTCAAAAGTGCAGTTGGACTGGACCAGCCACTGCAATGATGGATCACTCATGGTTTTCAACCCAAACAGAGACAACTTGTTTGTGTCGTCTTCATCTGATATCATGGCCCTGAAAATGCAAGGCCAGGATCTCTATGACTGTGCTTTACACGAGGCTTATGCCAAGGTAAAAGTTCCAGGTTTCGGCATGGCTCCCAGAGACTTCAATAATGAAGCTATTTTCGGTATTCATGCACTGTAGTCACAGACAACCCTGATGAGAAAAATTCCACTGCATTAGATCATTGTTCTGTAGGATTAATGTAGATGACCTGAAGCTCGCTACCTACTTAGTTCATGGTTATTGAACATCCTAAAAGAAAAACTGCAATCTTCTGAAGTTTTCCTCTTTATCTTTTTAGTCACAGTGATCGTGTCTATTTCTTTGGAGACCCAATCATATGATGTACCATTCAGGCATGCTATGTCTCAAAAGCAACATGACGAACATCACAAATAATTGAATCCTATTATCACACGCTGATTAATTAACATGGGTTCAAATATCAGAACCTTTCATCCTTATCCAACAAGCTATAAATTGAACGGCATAGTGACACTAGTCAAAGAGTATAGCACAAAAAATAAGATATTGTAACCTCTAGTGCCTTTGAAAATGAAATAGTAAAAATATTATGTAACTGCACGATGGATCTTTCCAGCATCAAATCCCATGAAAGAAATAATACTGGTAAGACCAGAATTTAATCCAGATAAAATATTAATACCATCTTCAACTCAAAATCATAAGATAATAGATTTAGGTTTGCTGATGTGGTAATTCTTTTGCGCACTTGGTTTGTGTGAGCAATAAGGCCAAGTTGACCATGTTTGATTAGCATCACTTTAGCAGTCGAATCCGAGTTTGCATTCCACTTTGGCAGAATCGCATGCTTGATTGGGTGAGAATATAAATAGGCAGATTCACGTAAGCATGCACCAATGCGGTTCACACTATCACAGTGAGCTTTTATTTATTTTGATTCTGGGCCAATCAGCTTCTTCCTTTTCTCTGATATTTCTGTGCTCGCCAATCTCTTTTTCGCTGGTGGCATCACTTTTGCGTTTGCGTTGTTCCTTCTTTTGCTAGTCTCTCCAAGCATCATGCTTTGTTTTGATTCTTTGTTTTGCTTGAGAACCCCATAGCATATTCTACTCCCCCCATACACTATCAACACATTTTTCCTCACACTATAACTATAACCCTTAAATCTACTTTTCTTCCTCTTTTTATTTCTTTACAATAATTTAACTTTACAAAATTACAAAAAAAATATTAAGCGAAACTATTACCAGGAATAAAGCAACCGACCTTGGACTATAATTGCAGATTGGGCTCTTCAACTTCTGGAAGGACTATATTCATCTGTCTTCATGAGAATAAGCATATATATCTCTATTCCAGACTTTAGATTATAAATGTTTCTTCTTTTTTTCTTCTTCTTCAAATATTAGTGGTACTAGGAGTTTTTAATTCCAAAATATTCTTAACTTTTTTTTAATAATAACTTAAAGTTATACCGATAGATTCTACGTCATTTCTTCCAAGTGTATGTCACTACCTATAAAAGGAAAGAACATGGCATATGTGCAAAAAACAAGAAATAAAACATATTTTTGAGGTAGTCATTTTTACGGAATTGATTCCTAGAAATATAAATTAAAATAACTGTAAGATCCTATAAACCAACTAGCAAATAAGAGCAATTTAGTTTAATTATTTTCAACAATTTTTTTTTGTTTTTCATATATAATACAATATTTAGCAAAATAATAAAATTATTACTCCTATAATAGTTAAATTCATTGAATTCACTATACTTGATCTATTTTTGTACATACCCACTTTACATTTATTTCATTTACATACTTTTGCCTCTTTTTTTCAACTTCATCCTTTTTGAAAACTAAGATTTGTAGAAAATAACACGTCTGGACAAAGAAATAGCACATATTAGAAAAATACGAACCTAAACATATTATGTTTATTCTTTTTTCTATTTTTTAAGTGTTTATTTATATGTATTTGTAATCTATAAATATTTTACACTGTGAGTCAATTACCATGGTAATAAAAGTCAACGTGTTATGATATTTACTTTATAAATATATACTCTTTAATTTTTTCTTTCTCACTTCACATACAAAATTAAATTATATATTGAATATCTACCAGCGAAAAATCACGAATGTTTTACTAAATTAATTTTAATATGTTCGCATAATTTATGTTTGTATGTTCTTGTCTTAAATTTGTTATAATATGATTAAGGTTAATTATTACATCCGAATTGCTTGTTTTGAAGTTTTTTTTTTACAGTTGTCCTCAAAATAAATGAGATTACTAAGTGTATCATATAATAAAATTGTGACAACATGCTTTTGAGAAAATGTTAACAAATTTCAGAAATTGAATACAAAGAGAAATAAAAAGTGGCATAAATGAAAATTTTATGAGGTAAAAGGTAGTCTAAGAAAGATTTTTAATGCCTTTAGTAACAGTTTGAATAGAAGGATATTCTTAAAAATACAGTCTGAAGAATAAGGATTAGTTTTTTAAACAAGAAGGATTAAATTCTAATTTACCTTAATCTGTACCAACGAGTTGATTTTATTATATGGTCATTTTAAATGTAGCTACAGTTGATTTTTAAATGAGTGAGACACTACATAAAGAATAAAACTGAAAGTGATGAAGTGAAGATAATATCAATAAAAAGCGTGCAGTAATTAAAAGAGTGAATTCTAAATTTATTACTTAATTATTATTATGTGAATTTTATTATTATATTTTTGAATCATTTTGTCATTGAACTTCTACCTTTTTTGTATATTTTCCTACTTAAGCTTTTACTCCAGCATATTTTATCATTATTTTTCAATTTTTATATAATCATCGTATATATAACAAAACGAAACTGTTTGATAAAAATTGAGATAAAAATATAGCAATCAATTTGATAAGGTGTATAAGAATTAAAAATATATATATATTATAATCAATTAGTTGAAAGGATAATATAAGCTAATTAAAATAGAAAGTGAGAAGATAATGATTCAAAGGGACATATGTAATTTCGTGGAAGATGTATTGACACATATGAGTATCTATAGTTTAAAAATTAATAAATTTAATTATCAATATTAACTATAATGTAATAAAATAAAATATAAGGATAAGATTCACACGGTTATACTAATTAATAACTGTTTGAGAATCAAAATCTGTTTATCAATATGTGTCAAGTTGTGTATATTATTATATGATTATAATAGTTAGTAAAGTGTTTGACATCCAACACCGAATAAATATACTTTGAAGAAGATAAGTCCCACCCACAAAAGTCTTAAATAATAATAATGTATGTTTAAGGACCCAAAATAATTTAAATTTATTTTAAACTTGGAAATCTTTGTACAATGAAATATTTTATACAGTCTACCAAATCGCATCATGCATGCGTCATAATCCACAAAACTTTATAAATACAATCTTATTGAACTATAATGCTTAATTGGAGTTTTGTCCCGTTGGAAAGAAAATTAAAATATATTTTCTCTCTTAAGAGATCGTATTTTATTATTAAAAATGGAAATTCCAAATTTAACATGAATCAAAGATAAAGACAAAAATCAATTACGAATCATCAGTATAGTGGTCTTAGCCTTAGGAACTTGGCAAAAATCAATTACGAATTTTTTTTTAAAAGTATTTATTTTTAATTGAAAGTGGTCTTGGCCTTGGGAAGCTGGGAAAAAAGCAATAAGCTTCCTAAAATAAACTAGACGGAACACGCACGAGGATGTTTAATTTGGATAGGTTTTCATTAGTTGTGAAATGTTTTGATTATGTTTTTAATGACAATATAATAAAAAATATGAGTGAAGATTTTATTTTGTTTTTTTATATTTATTTATATTTTATTATTATTATTGATGTTTATTGTAACATCCCATAAATACAGTAATAAACCATACAATAGAATAATCACATTAATTAACATATCGGTTCAGTCTTACATTAAAGTCGAGCGTACGTTCATGGCCGAACGCCTTACAAAACGAGGTACAAACATTAGAGATGTACAATATAAGCATAACTGACCGAACGGTTTACAAAGCAAAAATACCGAACGGTTATAACAAGCAAAAGGGAAAGTGATCGTTCGAAGACAACACACTATACTAGCTAAACTATACAGCGAACCGAACGTACTACCGCTCGGCCTTTACTTCCGCGTCAACGTGATTCTCTTCCTCCAAATTTTCTTCTTCTAGCGTCTCTTCCAGTAGCGCGTCTCCATCTGCTCACATCCACACGGATGATCATTGTAAAGACAAGACGGACGTACAGATACAGGACAACACGATGAAAACACAGGGTAAGCTTATTTGATTTAATTCAAGTAATAACATGCATTTCTCACATTCAAATATAACAAATACATTTCAATATAAGATTCAATCAAACCCTGATACTAGACTGACTGTCCGGACTATATGATTCTGTGTAGCTACAGGCGTTCTTGCACCCGGGTGATGTAGTAACTGGGATACACTCAACAGCTGCCACCCGAGGTTAGCCCTATCCAAAGTACCCCTAAGGAATAGGACCTCCTGCCGTTCCCACACATGACCTACCCTCCTCTACGTGAGGACGAGTACTCACGGAACATCAGGATGAACTGCCAGCATTAGCATGCCCACAGTCATACTTTACAAAAATCCAATATTCATACGAGAGTCGTTCCTCCCTGGAACGCTCGTTCATAATTCCAACACATTTCATTCACATCATCTTCTTATTTCATACATAATCATTCTCAATTCCATCTTTCATTATCACTTTTCTCAAATTCATCTTTTATAATCTTTCACTTTATTATCATTTTCATCTTCAGTTCCAAGGGCATAAAATACCGAACGTTCAGCCCTCGTCATAACGAGGACGAACGTAAGGAACGAGTCCGAGAATTCTCTCGTTCCAGAATAGAATAAAACCGACTACTATAACACCGTATATGACGAACGTCATTTACCACTTGAGTCAGTTGAATGAACTGACTCTCGTAAGTTCAGATCAATACTCAAAGAATAGTTTAAGTACAGAGGCTCTAGGCCGGATCCAATGGATATAGGCCCCTCAAGACGATTAAAGAACCATACTTAGAATAATTCAATTACAGAAACCGACTGTCAGTCAATGACCGAACACGGTAAAAGGATTTACTGAATTTGGACGAACGTTATTTCCACAAGTTTAATAATTAAAGACGAGTACGAGCGTTCGGTATAAGACCGAGCGCCACTCATAACGAACGCTTTGGGTCGAAACCCATCACTGATTTGAACTCATGATAGAAATATTAATATTAATTAAATATAACACGAGATGGTGAAGAGAGGGTTTAAGAATGACTAAGTGTCCAGATATATGTTTACAAGTTTCTCAATTCCTCACATAACACTCTGGCCATCTAGGCTTGGCCGAACGCTCAAACGTAGAACTATTATAAAAGGGCGTTCGTCCTCAACTAGAATTCTTCCCAAATGAAAGAATTCAATTTCAAAGAAGTTTACTTAGAAATCACCGAACGGTCAAGGACCGTTCAATGACGAACATTCATTATCATAGGGAATTTATATTCAAAGTTTCATTTACATTAAACTCATTTCTCAGCATAAAATTTCATATTTTCAAATACTCATATCATAGCACATTTCATAATTCTCATACATCAGCTCATAATCATAACCATATACCAAAAATCAAATATCACAAATTCATGCTTCATACAACTCACAGAACGTCCATACAACACAATACAAACATACGAATTAAATTGAATAAGCTTCCCTTACCTCTTAAAGTGAACGAACGTACTAAAACACTCTTCGTCTGACTGAGTTTCCTTCTACCCTTACGTTCCACTCCTCTTTAAACTAATTTCAAGCATCCAATAAACCAACAGAGACTCAGACAGGATAACAGCATGCAACCGAAGCTGGGTTTGCATGTATTCAGAAAAACGGACGGATAGGTCATAAGGAAACTTACCAGTTTCGGAACTCAGATCTGTTCGGTTCAAAGTGAAGCTTGAGACGCCGGGAATGCTTCCACGGTGCCTGAACGGTGATCGGAGTAGAGAAAGGTAAGTTACAGTAGAGAGAAGGAAGGGTTTTCTAGAGAGAAGAAGGAGAAATGGAAAGTCAGAGTTTGGAAGGAAAAGGTGCATGCAGAGGAGAGTGGGCAGGATTTTCAGAAAATCATTTTTTTTTGTCTGCCCCACGTCCAAACGGACGTGTGCTCTCCTTTAGACACCTGTCCTCCACTATTGATTTTCGAATCTTCCATTCTTGACACCTGGCGTTAGTGCATCAGAGTTTGAGTGCGTTTTTAATGCATCTGAGCAGGTTTTGGGGTGCATTTTAAAGAGATTAAACAGGTGGGTTTTCCGAGGTCTGACATTTATAGTATTTCTATGTAATTTCTTTTTGTTGATATTTATATTTTTTTCTCTAGTCACTTATGAATAAATTTTGATTAAATGCTCTTATTTTGATTAAGTAAAACATGCTATTTTTTTTAATAGCGATAGCGCTCTTGTTTTATATGACTTTAATAGATGCTTTTATAACTCTTTCAAAAATATTGTTGCTGTTGATGTTTATAAAGTTCTCTAACAATCATTTTAGTTGAGTTAGATCATTTCTAGTATAAATTTGGATATTGTTTCTCTTATTCCTATACTTAATGGAACAGAACATATAACTAATTTTCATCCTATAGCATTTTCTATATTTTGTTTCAAAATCATTACAAAAATTCTAGAAGATAGATTTGCAGTGATTACTAGTTAGATTATTTCGTCTAATCAAAATGGTTTTATTAAAAAGAAAAGTGTTAAATATTATATTTGTATTATTTTTTAAACTACTAATCTTCTATTTAAAAAGTTAAGGATGGTGGTATATGTAACCATCAATATTATATAATCAAGGCTTTTAATATTATCAATTAATATTTTTTAATTCAGATGTTGAACTTTTTTGTCTCTCCTTTTTTTTTTTAACAAATGATTCCCAATAACTTTGAAATGTGAATATAACTCAAATTAAAATTTATCTTAATATCCAATATGACTTTATTTGAAAAAAAAATTATTGGTTATAATTAATTTATATTTAAATTAAGAAAAATTAAAAAAAAAACTATATGAAATATTTTGGCTAATTAGTTTAAATTTTATTTCCTTTTTTTAATCTTACTTTTTAGGACTTTTATCATATTTGTCGGTATAAAATGGTAACACTATTTTATTTCCATTGTTGTCGACCAAAAAAACATCTCGTATGCCATGAATCCATAGGTTGGCAATTTAATTAATTCAACATGTTAAAAAAAACATCTTCCTTTTATAAGAAGAAACTTCTTGAAAGTAAATTACTTTATCTATTGCATCTTCGGTTCTTATTGTTTAGAGCAATGCCAACGAAAGTAGTTATAAACTTCTTTAGTACGTCCTATCTTCTCAACTTTTTTTTCTATGTACTTTCAACTTTTCAACCAACTTTTCACGTTGAATTAAATATAAACTCTCACATTATATTTTTAAGAATTTATATTATTACGTCGAGTAACATTGTTCGGGTTAATTATCATATATTTGAAATATTATTTGTTTTAGAGTCTAATTTATTATGATTTTCTCTTTAAAAGATGTCTCAAAATATGAAAGGAGAAGTAAATATTTAAATTACACTTTACCTCAATTCCAAAACAATATAAAATTATTAAATGTGGTAGAAATATAAGTTCTCAATAAAAATCTAAAAAAATTACTAAATATCCTCGATGGAGAATTTAAGATATCAAATGCTCTATTATTGACCCAACCGTAAACATTAAATGATTTTATTGAGATCTATATTTATGTATCAAGAAGAGTTTCCTTTTCTTTATCAACAAACTTATTGTCTAATTTTATTCTTTGACTAAAAGTTTTTAAAAATTAAAATAAACATTTTATTAATTTTACTCTTTAAATAACTGTTTTTCAAAATTTAATCCTTATTTTTATTTAACCATTTTTTAAAAATTAAGATTTTTTTAATTATAAAACTTCATACAAAATAAATGAAAGTTATTTATAATAAAATTATAAAAATTATTTATATTTAATTTTATAATGATAATAATAATAATAATAATTGTATTACTTTTTACTATCATATAAAAAAAGTGTTTCCACTATTAGTTTTTAAAAACATTATTTTTATTCATAATCTAAAACAAATAACATTAAAATAATTATTAATGTAATTTATTAGATAAGTTTAAGCAATCAATTACCTTAATAAGTATTTTATTATTGTTTATATCCAATCTATTAGGGAAAGAGAAAGGTTAATATTGTTATATTTATTTTCTTTGTAAACTTTTGTACCTTGTAGTGAAAATTTTAGAATTCATTTTCCACTTTGTTTTTCCTAATTTTGATCTTGATTTTATATTTGTATTACTTTTCAATTTTTTACAAATAACTAGTCATCAAATCTAAATACACTATCTTTTGGACTGGTGTGAGCATGGAAAGAGAAATAAATGAAGGGGAAGTGAGTAAAAGATGAAGTTATTTGAGTAAACGGAAGTGAGTAAAACACAAGTCAAAAGTTTATTATCTTATTTGATAGATATGAAAGAAAAAAATTAAAATTAATTGAGTTATATAGCTAATAACCAAAACGTCCTATTGTATGCTAATACAATAATAAATAAATAAAATAATAAGTGAGTTTTGGTGACACATAAATATTTTGATTTTAAGCAAATGTAAGATTAAACTTATTATGTGTTAATTACCGAAAAAAATAATAATAAAATTGAAGGGCATAATTCTTTGTCGAAGAAAAATAGGTGTATGTATATAATCGATTATGAGAATTACCATAATAGGTGAATTTGTTGTAAGAGAAAAATGGGAAGGAAAGCTAAAGTTGAGGGTAGAGGAAGAAAAGAATGGAGTGCAGGAAGAAAACCCTTACAGTGATAGGTCTTCATCAAATGTAGATGGGCTTTTATGATTTTTATGATGAAGTTTTTATTTCGATTTTGCTTTTGCATTTGACCGTAGCACCTCTTTTGCATCGTAAGACTATTGTTGGGAGTTGTGTCTATTTGTCATTGTATATATGAGATTAAAGTCTTGTAAAGATCGAAAAAGTAATGTAAGTTGAAATAAGATACAATGTACATTTTTTATTTATTTCTTTTTACTGTCTCAATTATATTTATTCAAATCATCTGTATTTTCATGAAAGAAACTTAATAATTTCGGCATTTTGAACCGCAGGTTTTTTATTTTTCAACCCACAACCGGTCCTTTTTCCATACAACGGTGATTGGACAGTATTGATGGTGTAGTGGTCACTAAAGTGACAGCACCTGATTGCAAGTTGGGGGCAGAAAAAGATATTGTTATTTTAAGAAAAGACAATTTTTAAAATTTTGAGAACAGACATGTGTAGATTACTGTGATCAAATATTAATAAGCTCACCACACACTCAGATGCTAGAAAAGAAAGGAGGAGAATTGAACCTACTATGTCACTCAATATCTGATCTTAACTCATGGGATATATGTGCGAAGCCCATAGCTTTTTTATAAGCAAAGTTCATCACTAAAAAGAACTGAATTCTTCATGGTGAAAAAATGATAGTGGGCAGCGCAGCTAAAATAAAAAAATACAGAGAATTCAGTGGAAAGGGAGATGTACAATTTTTTTGGGAACCCCAACGAAAATTGAATCCCTCACTTGACAGGACGATAGAAAACTTACGCAAGATTACAAAATGGAACAACGAGGAGAAATACGAAGATAGAGACAGTAAGAAATAGAAACAACCCCATGCTTTATATTCACAAAATTGAGCATCTTCAGTGGAAAGGGAACTACCTTCTGCAAGAGTTTATAGGAAGCCAAGAACACGAGCTTATTACAAGCCTATCGTCTAGGAATTACAGAGAAAATTGAAACCCTCTAAACTAAAACATTGTCAACCACTTACAAAGTACAAACAAAGATTTGAAGGGAAGAAAACCAAAAAAATAAAACTTGGGAAAGATTAAGAAAAAAAAATGGTATTTACAGCTTTAAGTGTCAACATATGTTGCAGTATCCAAAGGTATAACAGTATCTGGAAAATCTGTTCTTGGGCCAGCAAGGGAGTAATATGCAAGAATATGAGCCGGATGCTCAACAACTACAGGTTCTTCCTGTTGATTGTTCACAACGACGCGTCTAGAAGGAATCAACTCAATGTTCCAATAGGGCCGAGCCATTGCCAAAAGATCACGCCCAGAAGGAGATGCTCCATACCCTTGAACCCATAGGTATCTCAGAGAAGTTAGTTGAGTTGCAGCAACAGCTAGTGCATACTCACTAAAAAAGGAGCATCCCCTCATTTCAAGCTTCTGAAGACTGGGGCAGCCCTTAGAGAATTCCAACAGCCCTTCGTCAGTCTCTCCTACATACCCTAGAAGCATCCATCTCACGTTTGGGCTGTATTGTCCTATGTAACCCAGTCCCACATCGGTCAAGCCCCCAGGTCTCAGATACAGAGCAAATCTTCTGAGCTTATCACAACCCCTCAGTAAAGCTCTCACTCCGTTGTCAAGTGGCAAATCAGTTATTTTCTCTTCACGGTCAAGCAAGACAAGGCGAAAATCACAAAGGTTTTTCAAGTGAGTACCAATGTGTTCTAGAGATGCATTTGAAATGTCGGATACATAAACGGCCAAATATTCCAGATCTGGACAGCCATGTGACAAAGCAATCAGTCCTCTTTGTGAAACAACACCTTCTTCATCCTCCATTCCTTGATCATCGTCACCTCTTTCAATCCGAAGCCTTTTAAGCTTCCTACAACAGCGAGCAAGCACTTCTAATCCTCTGTCTCCAATCACGTTCCTTGACTGCCCATAAGGAACAGTTATTAATTGATTATCAATATTTCAAATGTTGATTAATTCAATATAAACTATTGTCTCTAAGTAATATCCACTTCCATTGTATTGATTTTATTAATTTTACAATTTCATGTGCACTTTAAACTACGTATCTATTTCATTGATTTTATTATTTTTACAATGTCATGTGTGCTTTAATCTATGTAAAGCGTTTGGGCTTGTGGAGTATACTTAAATCAAGCACTAATCAAGAGGTACATGGCTAAAGGTGGAAGGCTAGATCAAAAGAAATTAAGACATCTAAAACAATCTTCGCAAATATAATGACAGAATGTTGGAAACTTACCTCAAGTACTTCCAAGTTGGGGCACCTCTGGATTAACGTACAATGGTCCTCTGTATCCAGCATTGCATACAAAAGATCCAATTTTTTCAGTAAGGCTGCATAAGGGAACACTATGGGCATTTCATTCTTTGTAATATATGTCAAACCCAAACGACTTAATTTTGCTGGCAATGATATAGCAGCGTACTTCTCTGATTCTTCGTTGTAGGAACCTCCACAAAATTCTTCTAGAGCAGATGCATGTCGAAAGAAGTTCACCAAATCTAATACTTCACAATCAGTAATTTTCACTGAGTTTAAGTTGGGGCAGTTTCTGGCTATAAGTTCAAGGTCCTGGATTCTGACATTGGCAATATCAGTCAAGTAAAAATTTAGGGTCTCAAGAACTGTATTATTCAAAGCAAGCTGATGGAACCAGTCACCATCATTCTCAACAAGTGAGCTTTCCTCTAAAAGCAAGATTCTCAAATTCCTGCCAAAAGGAAATTTCACTGTCAGAGCCACACAAATTTATAATGACAGGCATACGTTCCATACTTGGAAAATCAATGCCTAGCCACAAGTTACCATTTCTCCTAAATGAATACCTTTAGTTTGGATGACTAGGAAATTGGATAAAACCGAAGTCAAATGAAAGACTGAAGTTTTTTAAATCCTCCGATAACATTTCTTTTTTATATTACTTTACATGAAAAAGGTATTAGCATTTTTTTATGTTAGTCATCAGTCTAAAAGAAATACTTAAAGAATTAAAAAGTGAATTATTTTATTAAAAAGTTTAAAAATTTGTTATTAATACAATAGTTCCCAATAAAAAATCTATGTCAATAATTCTTTAACTATTACTCTCGAGATTTGTGATTTTCAAAACTACATTTTCAATAGACTGAATGCATTGATTTATTTAACACTTTCTAAAAAAATTATAGAGATAAAAAGCGTGAAAAAATTTATACTGGTAGTGAAAATATTCTTTATATTAGAACCAATAAAATCATCAATTTCATTTCTTTCTCAACAAAATATTTCTATTTTTATATTCTTGACATCTAACAGAATCTTATTCTATATATAAAATAAGTATTGATAGGAGAATATTGTAACTTATAGTGTAATTAATGAGTGCAAAAGAGTATAGGCTTGGAATTGAACGCATCTTGGAATGAGGCAAGTTCTAGGTAGTAAAATCAGAATAAACAAGTTACAAAAACAATTATATCTAACTACAATAAAAAATAAAACACAACCGAGATAATGTAATTAATGACTGCAACAGAATATATACTTGGAATTAAACACATGGAAAATGAGGCAAGTTCTTGCTAGTAAAATCAGAATAAACAGGTTAAAAGCATAATTATAGTATTATAATTAGATGTGAAAAACACTTTTCATTTAATAGGGATTGGAAGTTGAATTATGTGTCATCAACCTTATGCGTGTTATGTCCAGACTAAAAGAAAGGAAGAATACAAGTTTAATTCTATTTCACAATATTATAGTTAAGGATTCAAAGCACTTCGGCAATTATCTTCTTCAAAGGTTATAAGGTATCGATGCCTGGTTTTAATCAAAAGTTAAAGGAATTCCATATTCTTCTTGTTCTTTTTTCTTTTTTTTTTAAAGGAACTTCATCTTCTTTACACTAACTCATCAATTATCAATTAATAAGGTTATAAGAACTTGTTGGAAACTCCAACAGCATTTAATGAGCCAATTCATTTCAAGTTCATAAAAGACGGAGTAACTCTCACATCTCCTCACCACTAACAAATAATACAGTAAAATGGCACATAGCATCTTATGGAAAAAGGATAGGAAAAAAAAAATCTTCTTCCAAAACAATATATGAACTGCAGAATAAGTTTCAGGATTTGAAAAACCAATTAAGACACCACGCGTGCCATTACAAAATGCCATTATAAAGCATTAAGAGTTTATAAAGCCAAAACAGAAATATTATCTCAATTATTAAAACACCTGACTGACGTTACCAATTAAAAAAACATTGTCCATTTTGATGCACAAATTAATTATGTTATCATTCTTGTTCTTTGTTCATAAGCTGAATATAGGGTTTCTTCAAATATACTAAATCGAACTGATAATAGAGTTTAATTTCTATTTACAGTCTGAAATATAGACAACAAACTAGGAATGTATCAACCTATTAAAAACAATCACCAATATGATTGTTACATATATAATAAAATCAATAAATTTACTATAGGTAGAAATTTATGTTTGAATGACACAGGTTGTAAATAGGTTGGTATGATTTTAATCAACAACCATTCTATATATAGAAACTTATGATAGAATTACACTTTCATGTAGTAGTCCCAAAAATACATCAAATTACCAATATGCATTCATTTTTATAGTTTCCGTGAATTCACCAAACTTGGTAAATAGAGTAAACAGAGCTAAACGTTATAAGTGGTAGTGTCTAGTAAAAGTATTTACTCAAGTTCAAATAATTATTTCTTTTTTTGAATGGCACCATCCAAAATCAGCCAACATTAAATGAAAAACACAGACTCTCAAGCGTGAAACTGCTCCATGAATCAGAAGCATGAACTGGTTTTCGGAAGCAGTCTACTCGTAACAATAACATAAAACAAGGTAATGAAAACAATAAAAAGAACCAGCAACAAACAGAATGATTTGCCCAATATTTAGGTGACAAGCAGCAAAAACACAGTAAAGAAGAAAAGAAAAGAAAAATCACCTGCAAAAGCGACCAATATAATAAAGGCCATCCGTGGAGAATCCGGAGCACTTATCGAGCTTGAGCGCCTGAAGTACGTGACCACGCGAGCAAGCAAGAACCTCAAGATCGGAATCTGTTACAATCATGCGGCGAAAGTGAAGTGACTTCAAGCAATCGAAGTACTGAGAGATCTCTTTAACCCACGGTGTAACGAAACCTCCCCAATCCTCCGGTATGAGGTTGAACATAGCTGCCCGGGGCTTCCCTTTCAGCTCCAGCGACTCTAGGTGCGGGAACCGCCTCCGGAGCCGGTCAGGCGTGGTCGTATAGCAGAGCGCAATCGTGACGTGCTTCCGTGTGAGCGAGTCGAGCTCGTACCACCGGTGACACACCTGCGACACCGCATCCCTGTCCTTGGGGTCATGGATGTACGGCATCACACAGTCAAGAACCACATCCGATAGCTTAGTAGCAGTCGCCATCCGGCGGGCATCCCGATCCTCCATGACGGCCGCAGTCTCCGGTTCAGTAGATCTCAAATTCTTGGATCGGTCCCGTTCAGGTCGAAAAAGAGTGCCCAGGGATTATGCTACACGTGCGAAAAGCGGCGCCGCCAAAGATGTGTGGGAAAAGAAGAATAACAGAAGAGGAAGATTCGAGAGTGCGATGAACGATGAAGATAAGAGGATTCAGGAATTTTGCACTGAGAACGAGCCAATCGCATCGGAACCGTACCGCTGAAGCAGCCAATCGGAGAGGATGAAAGAAAGAGGGTAAGGGGAAGACATAGCAGAAGGGTGAGTGAAGGGACGGTAGAGATTGCGTGGATGTGGAAGTATCGGACGGTGACAGTTGGAACAGTTTGTGAGAAGGGATTGGATCGGACCCTATTATATGAGAAGAGAGAAGAGAAAAAAAAAAAAGTAGGGGTCAGGATTTCAGTACCAGTTGTTTTTATTATTATTGTTATGTAACTAAAGTGGAGGAAGCAGAGGTGAGGATGATGGGTGATAGACCAAGGTAGAAGCTAGAAACCCAACAAAACGACAAAACTTGCCCTCTCACTTCCCAATAATGTAAAAACCAACTTCTTCAGGGACTCAGAAATAATTATATATATTATATATTTTTTATTTTAGATTTTGTGCCTGCGTTCTTGTAGGGGGATATTATAAAAAAATGTTGGAGCGGCTGTGTGGTCTGATGAATGATGCTGCACTCAAAACTAACTGAATTTGAACAAAATGATTACATGTGGTGGGTATCTCATGAAAAGATGATTTTAGATTCGAGAAAATGTTTAGTTAGTCAAAAAATCGTTTTCGTTACAAATTAAATATATTAAAAGACCACTTCCAATGACATTTACTTGTATCATATATCAATTTTGATTGGTACTTCATGTGCCAAACAGTAATTATACCTAACAAATATTTCTATGACTACTCTATAAATTTACTTTTCTAGGGAAAACGTCGCTCCAGGATCTGAATTTTATTTTAAATAGCCACTTGTTTTTAGGTTCAAATGAGATTGTTTTATGAAATAATGAAGAAACATCATGATTTGGGAAATTATGACGTGGGTTTTGGGGACAATTTGCATGAGTGTTATGTTATTGTGATGAGCTAAAAGCCCTCGGGAATAGGAAAAAAAATGGATGTTATAAAGAAAACATATCATTTTATAAGATTTTTTAAAAAAGAAAACTGTACCATATTCTTGTCCGTTATCAGAAAACCAGTATCATATGAAGGAACAATTCTTAGAAATTTTGTCATGTACAACATATCCGAGCAAACATCTATTCCCCACTACATTTGCAACTGTTGGAAGCAGCGTCTACCTACTCCTCCTGTATTATAAGTCCAAACTTCAAACTTCAAATATGGACCAAAAACCATTTCAGAATGTGCAGGCATAAAAGAGAAAGAAAAAAACTTTCTCTATCTTCTTGGTTAAATTAGAAATTAAACAAACATAATAAATATAATTCCTTCAAAACTCTAATGGACACTTCCTCAAGCTAGCTTCTTCAGCAATGAATGAAAATTAAACCCAAAATTATGTACTATTGCATATCTTTTGACATAACACATTGTTCTTACTAATGCCAAATATTATCCCTAATTAAATTTTCAACATAGGCATAGTTGAATTTAGAAAATAGATGGATTTTCTTTTTTCAAAAATAAAAACATTTCATTGGTATAAAGTTTAGGATCCCTGATCGAATTGATTTGAGAATGATTAAGCTTCAAGATCAAGCAATAGGTTTTCCTGAGAAAGAAAAGTTATGAGTGTTAACAAATTGTTAATTAATGTAAATAGTGTGTTATGCTATATCACTTTCATCATGATAAAGCTCTAGGTATAATATAATAATATTCCTTATTCTTTTAAAATATGAGGAGTCCAATAGAATTTCAGAAAAGTAATGGAAAAAGCAGATCCTGGAAGGTAACAAAAATAAATGCATATATATATATATATGAATTCAGATTTGACACAATAAAATGGCATCGATTCCAATCCTGAATTGAGGGAAAATTCGGGATCAAGTTTTTTCTTCACATGCATCAATTTCAACCACTGGTGCATACTTTTATTTCAATAAATGTTAATAAAAATTAAAATAAAAAATGAGTGGTAACTATTAACTGCACGCATTTTTTAAGACAAAATATATGATGCTATTTCAATTTTAGAAAATTATATTAAAAAGGAAATCTATGTTACAAATAAATTAAATTATTAAAAAGATTAAAAGAGAAATTAGGAGAGAACTAAATTGAGTAATTATATCAAGTTTTGGAGTATTTTATGTAATATTACGTGCATTCATAAAAAAATAATAATATTCTATATTTTAAATTTTAAAATTATATTTAAATATACGCTCATTGTTGAATATAATAAATTTGTATATATTAACTCCAGCTTTATTATATATAACCATACAGTAAATTAAAAAAGAAAATTTGTAAATATTGAAATCTCATTTCATCAAAATATTTGTATATTAAAGTTTAGAATTGTTTTTCATCACAATATTGGTTAATTAAAATAGGAAGTTAATAAGTGTATGTTAATTAATAATTGTTCCTATAGTCTTAAACTTTTTTTTATCAAAAGATACGGAACTTTTTTTACTTAAGTAAATAGTACTAAAATCAAAGTAGTTTCTCCTTTAACTATAAGAGTTAATATTATATTTATAATCAAATTGTTTCGGTATTTCGGTTGAATTAGTCTGAGAGTCGGTCGCCCTTTCTTGTTCTGTTCTCTTTTGATCTTTAATCTTCTCCGAGAATGCAATACACTTTGATGAGTTGTTGACCTGCAGAAGACACTCTCACGCTCAAGTATAAAGAAAGGTCACTATTTTATTATGATAGAAAAAGATGATTGTACCTGACATCACCTATTATTTATAGAGTTTGTCTCAGTCAAGTCCATTGATTAGTTATCAGTATATTTTTAGGGAATCAAACCCAATAATCAATAATTAATATCGTATATTTGTAAAGCGTAATGTAATCTGACCTATTAATACCTGATAATTGTCCATGAAGGACCATTAACTTCGATCAGTATATTTCATATAGTACATAAGCCCCTCAAGTCCAAGCAAGCTCTTTTATTCGAAAGAGGTGCGCAGAAATTATTATGAGCTTTAAAAGAGGTTGCTCACGTTGTATGTAGGGAGTCTATCTTTGATGCTTTAAGTCTTCGTTGCTCTCTGTACCGTGCGGCGAACTCTAGGAGTTCTCTTTGTATCTGTTCCATAGACTGAATAGAAAATGCTAAGAGTTCTCTTTGACACTTTTTCCTGTGCAAAAGATTTTCACTCCAAAAAATATGCTTTTAAATAAAATAAAGTAAACACTTCAATATTTTATAATTTATTTTTATAATGAAAAGTCATTGGAACCTTACAAATTTGAACTTGTTTAGTAGTTGACTTATAAGAGTTCTTTTTCGAACTTCCTGCGTTGAGCGGGGATTTCTGAAGCCCTTTCTCGGACTTCCCTCGAGCAGCTTGAGGTAGGAGTTATTTTTCTAACTTCCTGTGTTGAGCGGGGATTTCTGAACTCATTTTTCTGACTTCCCCCGAGCGGTCTTGAGGCAGAAGTCATTTTCCTGACTTCCTGCGTTGAGCGGGAATTTCTGAAGTCATGTTTCTGACTTTCCCCCGAGCGGTCTTGATGCAGGAGTCATTTTTCTGACTTCATGCGTTGAGCGAGGATTTCTGAAGTCATTTTTCTAACTTCGCACGAGCGGCTTGAGGCAAGAGTCATTTTTCTGACTTCCTACGTTGAGCGAGATTTCTGACGCCATTTTTCTGACTTCCCCCCGAGCGGTCTTGAGGCAGGAGTCATTTTTCTGACTTCCTGCGTTGAGTTGAGGCAGGAGTCATTTTTCTGACTTCCTACATTAAGCGGGGATTTCTGAAGTCATTTTTCTGACTTCCCCCCGAGCGGTCTTTAGGCAGGAG
>NW_025907471.1:0-14889 GCF_018835915.1 Vigna umbellata | reverse complement strand
CCCGAGCGGTCTTGAGGCAGGAGTCATTTTTCTGACTTCTTGCGTTGAGCGGGGATTTCTGAAGCCATTTTTCTGACTTCACCCCGAGCGGTCTTTAGGCAAGAGTCATTTTTTTGACTTTCTGCCTTGAATTGAGGTAGGAGTCATTTTTCTAACTTCCCCCGAGTGGCTTGAGGCAAAAGTCATTTTTCTGACTTCCTGCGTTGAACGGGGATTTCTGAAGTCATTTTTTTGACTTCCCTTAAGCGGTCTTGAGGCAAGAGTCATTTTTCTGACTTCCTGTGTTGAGCGGGGATTTCTGAAGCCATTTTTCTGACTTTCCCCCGAGCGGTCTTGAGGCATGAGTCATTTTTCTGACTTCCTGCGTTGAGCGGAGATTTCTGAAGTCATTTTTCTTAGTTCCCCCGAGCAGCTTGAGGTAGGAGTCATTTTTCTGACTTCCTGCGTTGAGCGGGGATTTCTGAAGTCATTTTTCTGACTTCCCCCGAGCGGTATTGAGGCAGGAGTCATTTTCCTGACTTCCTGCGTTGAGCGGGGATTTCTAAAGTCATTTTTCTGACTTCCCCCGAGCGGTCTTGAGGCATGAGTCATTTTTCTGACTTCATGCGTTGAGCGGGATTTCTGAGGCCATTTTTCTGACTTCCCCCGAGCGGCCATTATAACCTAACACAGTTGAAGGTAGGTCTGAACCTTTCTGCACATGATATTTTATAATAATTTATAATTAAGAGTTGGTAGAACCTGACCCAGTGGAGGTCTGAACCTTCCTGCACATAATATTTTATAATTTATAATTTAAAACTAAGAGTCACTAGAACCTGACAAGGTTGAACGCAACTCTGAACCATTTGTGTATAATATTTTATAATTTAAAATTAATAGTCGATAGAACCTGACAAGGTTGAACGCATTTCTGAACCATCCTGTGCATAATATTTTATAATTTATAATTTAAGATTAAGAGTCGGCAGAACCTGACAAGGTTGAACGCATTTCTGAACCATCCTGTAAATATTATTTTATAATTTATAATTTAGAATTAAGAGTCGGTAGAACGCAACTCTGAACCTTCCTATCAAGGATGAACGTAGGACCGAACTTTCCTGAAAGTTCTCAAAAATAAATACATGCCTTTAGGAATTATTACGGAGTGTTAATCCGAAATAGCGATGTCGAGACCGAGCGCGCGTCTAGTTCTTCGTGGCTTCATGGGGATGCCGCTCGGCCCCACGGTGGGCGCCAATATGTTTCGGTTGAATTGGTCTGAGGGTTTTTCGTCCTTCCTTGCTCTGCTCTCTTTTGATCTTCAATACTCTCCGAGAATGTAATTCACTTTGATGAGTTGTTGACCTGCAGAAGACACTCTGACGCTCAAGTCAGATATGTTTCGTAAAGAGAGGTCATTATTTTATTATGATAGAAAAAGATGATTGTACCTGACATCAGTTGTATTATTTACAGAGTTTGTGACAATCAAGTTCATTGATTAGTTATGAGTATATTTGTACGGAATCAAACCCAATAATCAATAATTAATACCGTATATTTATAAAGCGCAAGATAATATGACCTATTAATACCTGATAATTTTTCATGAATGACCATTAACTAAGATCGATATATTTCATATAGTACACAAATTATTTATAGTTTATTCTCTAAAAAAGATAAAAAAATATTTTAATTATAAAGAATAATAACAAAATATAAATATTATAAAGATAATATCAACATGTCAAAATTTTCCTTTACAATAATATCTAATAATAAAATTTAAACTATAAAATGAATCTTGACTAAAGTTTTAACTTATGTTAACGCTTATATGTAGTTCATATAGACCTAAGGTCAAATGTTAAACTTTTGTGTTAGCTCGAACTTTGAATGATCTCTCATGAATGTTGGTAGCTCAACTTAACATACATGTTCTTTCGTCATGCATGATTTTAGAATCATATAGCATAGATATTATCATATGGCACGACAATGACCATATAACAAAAAATCCAAAAAAATCAAAAATTAAAAAGAATTAAAATGTTACAAATTGACACACGACGTATAAAAATATAATGATAATATTGATATAAAAAATATCTAATTAAATTTTTTTAACAAAAACTAAGATTTAATTAAAAAAACAAATTGCATCATTAGAGCGAATATGAAAACCAAATAAAGATTTCAGTCATATTTTATTATAATTATTTACTATTTTTAATCAGTCATATTTTATTATAATTATTTACTATTTTTAATTATAGAGTTGTCAATTTAATATTTTTAAATACTAAAAAATTATTCACTAATATTTGAATAATTGAGATGCTTAATTTATTTATTTATTAAGTTATGTATATTAATATTTTAATTTTTAAATAATATCTTTATAATCATATTTAATAAAATAGGTGAACAATGTACTTTTATAAAAATACGAGTGGGGTCAATTTTTAAATATAAAATAATGAAAATAATAAAACATTATTAAGTGAGTTAATCTATTATAATGGATTGAGACAATTTACAAAATTTATGACTAAATAAAAAATAATCTAATAGACTTATTTTAATTTAATCTATAATAAGTCAATATGTATGAGATGGATTGTCACCTTAACACCCTAAATATTATAACAAATTAAATAAACTTATAACAAACAAGTTTATTTGGTAAAATCAATTTTTTATTCAAATTATGTCTTTTACAAATTATATTATTTCACCTTGTAATTTGTTTTTATGTTTAGTTGTTGAAAACAAATTTTAAACTTTTTTCTATATATATAAAGTTAGATTGTTGAACTTATAGATAATTTTTATTTAAAAAATAATGAATAATGTGAATTTTGACATATCAATATTGGCACCTTAAAACACAATAATTATTTGTATTCACATACAAATTTATTAAAAAAGAAATATAAAAGACAGAACATCATACTAAACTTTTAATAAAAAAGTACACCTCATTAAAGATAAATAAATTATAAATATTAAAAAAATTAAAATAAATACATAAAAATAAAATATTAAACTATTTACTGAATTATTTATAAATGAAAACTAAATTAATTACCTTGTCATCATAGTCATTTCCCTCTTTATGAAAGAATCCATCATTCATCCAAGTATTCTGATTTATTAAATTATGTATTTATAGTAACTATTTAGCATATGTATCATTTTAGAAATCTCCAGTCATTAAAAAAGAATTGTGCTAAGAAAGTATTTCTTTTTTTGCTAACAAAATAATAAAAAATTTGGGAGATGTCCTTAACAATATGTACATGAGACCTTAAAGAGTGGTATTTTTTAAGTAATAATTTAACTAATTATAAAATTTTGCATCATATTTCTATTATTTATTTGTTGTTTTCATTTAATAATGAATTACTTTATACATATTGGAAGAAATAAGCTTCTACTGTGAAATTGAGTGGATGATATGAAGCCTATTATTGAAAGCATACCTCGTAAAAAATGACGACGATGATACATCAACATCAAAGCGTGATTAAAAAATAAAGAAAAAGAAAAACTTACTCACGCAGATCCAATTACAGAATGCTTATGGGTACACTCCTTTTCAACTTCATGAAAAATCATGTTGGGTTCGGTGCCAACATATAAAAATAAATGATTAAATAGATTTTTTCTAATCATATGAGTTTTTTAATTTTATCTTATTACCTTTAGTACTTTTCATTTAAATTTTTTTCTAAAATAAATAAATACAGTATAATTTTTAAATTAAGGGTAACATTATGTGATATGAACAATGAATAACATTTTATCAAAATTCACTTGTTAATAAAAGTAATACTTAGCATAAATAATGAATATCACATGATATTGGAGTAATTTTGATGAAAAAAATTACATTCACTTATTTTTTTTTTTAAAAAAAGGTAGAATCAAATTGAAAATTTTTAGTATAAATGAAATTAAAAATTATTATATTACTGTGATAAAAAACATATTTAATCAAAATAAAATAATAAAAAAGGTGAAAAATTTAAGTTTGACAAAAAAAGAAGAAGAAGTAAACGATTAGTTTAATATATCAAATATTAATATATTCCAACTTGTCGTACAATATATAAAAAAATAGTCTTAATGCCACAACTTTAATTTATATAATTAAATATATATCTGATATTATTAAAAAAATAATATTGGCATGCATTTAATATTAACATTAAACATAATCTTTTACTCTTTAATTTTTATTTAAGTATAAAATAGTTAGTGATTTCTTTAAAATTATTTGTACATTAATGTTAATTTTTCTCAATAAACGCATGGGAGAACTGTTAAAACTCAACTCAAATGTGTACTTAATTATCTATTAAAAAATATATGAAAACTTTGTATTACTATACAAAACAACTTTTTCTTTTATATATACTGGAAAAAAATTATTTAATGGTTGACTTTTCTTTCAAACCTTTGCAACACCTTAAAAAACTATGTAAAAGTTAAAAAATGACGTTAATAAACAAACATCAAATATTAAATATAGATTTAACTATTATTATAGCTAATTTGTCTTCCTTATTTGTCACAAACAAATTTATCTCATTTTCATATTTATCTTCTTCAACGTACTTTAAACACTTCTAAAGTTTATGTATTTCTTTTTATTAGTGTTTATCTTTCTTTAGAATCGCACATAAATTTTGACAATAGATTTGTAAATATAATTCTTAACTTTAATAATTGAATTAATGAATTTGAGATGATTAATGAAATTAATCCTATAACTATTTTATTTTTACTTTTTTTTTTAAAATTTAAGAACATTATTACTTAATATATTGCCTAATTGGATGCACATGTTTATATTTTTAATTTCTTTCTTGAATTCATATTTGACCATAGTAAAATTTTATTGACTAACCCATCCATGAATTTTACTTTTTGCATTGTAAGAATTTTTTCACATTTCAATATTTTGTTTATAGTTATTAAAATATGGGCCAATGCATATCTGAGGATTGGACAACCTAATCGAATTGGAGGCCCGTAAGAGAGATGAAATATCTCTTGGGTAAGATTGCTAACGGAGAAGCAATCTTCGTCTCAAACAACAGAGAGAGAAAGAGCTTAGGGCTCTGCCAGGTGCTAGAGAGAGAAGTGGAATGGCACCTTCCAAAACGATGCAGCCATGGACGTTTGGCGAAAGGAAAAATACGCTCAGCACAGAGGCTTTGTCGGAGGTAAGAAAAATACACGCTTTCTTTATTCTCTGTAATAGTATATGTCTTATGTCTTTGTTACAACTGAAATCAAAAGGGGGAGAACTCTATTTATAGAGTTCTTAGGGAAAAACGGGAACCACTAATTAAACAAACCGATTACTGTCTTTAGACAGTAATTTGTCCGTTTGAGGTAAGCTCAATAGCCTCCCCTCAAGCTGGATGGTGTATACTCACTAATCCAAGCTTGGGAACTATGGATTTGAACCGCACACGATGGGGAAATTTGGTGAAGATGTCTGCCATCTGTTCATCTGACCTGACAGGGAGAAGTCGTAGGAGATTTGCCTGTATTTTTTCACGAACAACATGACAATCAAGCTCTATGTGCTTGGTCCTTTCGTGAAAGCTCTGGTTATGAGCTATGTGTCGCGCTGATTTGTTGTCACAATATAGAGCAGGAGTTCCAGCTTCCTGTACTTGAAGATCTTGTTGGAGATAGTGAATCCACTGTATCTCACATAGAGTGGCTGCTAGGGCACGATATTCCGCCTTGGTGGAAGATCTGGAAACAGTGCTTTGCTTCTTGGATTTCCACGAAATGAGGGATGATCCAAGGAATACACAAAACCCTATAGTGGACCTTCTAGTATTTGGACACGTTGCCCAATCTGAGTCACTAAAAGCTTTTAGATGAACTGGAGAATCATCTCCAAAGAACAATCCCTCCGAAGGCTTAGATTTTGTGTACCTAAGAACATGTTGCACAGCCCGATAATGATGGTTAGTGGGAGATTTCATAAACTGACTCAATAGATTAATGGAAAAACACAAATCAGGTCTGGTATTGGTGAGATAGAGTAACTTCCTTATCAATCTTCGATAGGAGCCAGGGTCATCTAAGTAGCTGTCTGTTCTATACAATGAGCTTGTATCACTTAAAAATGGGGTAGAAGATGGTTTGCATCCCAGCATTCCTGTTTCCTTAAGGATGTCCAGCGCATATTTCCTTTGACATAGATGAATACCTTTCTTAGATCTGGCCACCTCCAAGCCTATGAAGTATTTGAGTTCTCCTAGGTTCTTTATTTGAAATTTGTTATGCAATAAAGTCTTTACGTTGTTGATTTCAGTCATGGAGTTTCCAGCCAATATGATGTCATCTACATAGACAAGTAAGGCAGTAAAATCTGTAGAAGTCCCTTTTATAAAGAGAGAGTGGTCAGATTTAGACTGGATATAGTTGACAGAAATGAGAAAGGAGGACAATTTTTCAAACCATTGCCTACTAGCTTGTTTTAGTCCATATAGTGACTTAGTAAGCCTACAAACCTGACCCTCTTTATGGGTATTAAGACCAGGTGGTGGTTCCATGTAAACTTCTTCATTTAAGTCCCCACGTAGAAAAGCATTGTCCACGTCAAGTTGATGTAGAAACCAATTATTAGAGGCTGCAAGGACAATAAGTAGTCTAACAGTAGTGAGTTTGGCAACAGGGGAGAAAGTGTTTAAATAGTCTATCCCTTCTTGTTGTGTGTATCCTTTTGCCACCAGGCGGGCCTTGTATCTTTCTATAGTGCCATCAACATTGTATTTGGTTTTGTATACCCATCTACAACCAATAGGTTTCTTTCCTGGAGGCAGCTGTGTTAAGTACCGGGTGTTATTGTCTTGCAAGGCCTTGATTTCCCTCTGCATAGCTTCTTCCCACTCGCACATGCCTTTGGCTTCATTATAAGACCGAGGCTCATCATTTGCAGTAATGGTCATAGTATACTTTAAGTGTTTTTCTGTCAAAGAGTCACAGGACAATAAATCAGAAATGGGATAAGGGGTTTTAAAATTATTTTTCACAGATAAGGATTGATTAACTTGATGCACATAGTCATTCAGATATTCTGGAGTCCTTCTAACCCTGTTAGATCTCCTGCAGCTATGATTTTCTTCACCATTAGCAGTACTGTCACTGTTATTGTTGTCAGCGACAGTCTGTTGCATCTCTCTTTGCTCATTGGCATCCATCTCCGTAGGTCTTTCATCATCAATAGGGTTGTGACTTCCTAGGAGGTCATTAAGAGATGTGGTTCTACCTTCTCCTCTGTCAGTAACTTCCCTGTTGTCACGTTGGTCTTTGTAGGGAAAAATGTCTTCATAAAAGACAACATTTTTGCTTATAAAAAGTTCCTTAGTGTTCATATCAAGAACAACGTAGCCTTTGACACCACCTTTGTAACCAAGGAAAACTCCCTTTCTAGCTCTTGGGTCAAGCTTATTTCTGCTGTTTTCAAGGGTAGAAGCAAAGCATAGGCACCCAAAAACTTTGAGATTCAAATAGGTAGGGGGAACATTATAAATGAGATCATAAGGAGTCTTGTTATTAAGAATGGGGGAAGACAACCTATTTATCAGGTAAACAACGTGACTAACAACATAGGACCAATAGGCATTAGGTATATTAGATTGAAAAAGGAGACTACGGGTCACATTAAGAATATGTTGGTGTTTTCTTTCCACAACAGAGTTCTGTTCAGGGGTCTCAACACAACTCTTTTGGTGATCAATGTCATACAAATCATACAAATTAACACAATTAAATTCAGGTCCATTGTCCGACCTAATAGTTTTAATCACTTTATCAAATTGATTTTTAATCTTGACAATAAAATTCTGCAATAAATCCCTTGTCTGACCTTTATTGTTCCTTAAAGAGACCCAAGTATGCCTACTATAGTCATCAATTATAGTAAGAAAATACTTATGGCCGTGAACAAAAGAAGTTGAAAGAGGGCCCCATATGTCACAATGAACCATTTCGAAACATTCAGTAGTCAAAGAATTACTTCTAGGAAAAGGTAGTTTATGTTGTTTAGCATAGTGGCAAGCATCACAAACAATATCAGGACTCATTTGTACATAAGGTAATTTTTCACATATCTGTTTTATAGTTTTATGTCCAGGTTGGCCTAACCTATAGTGCCACAAATTTACATCAACATGTTCATAAGAGAAAACAGATTTTGAAATGTAATTTTGTTCCGGTTTAGGAAAGGCTTGTAGATAATAGAGACCTTGGTAGGGTTTAGCATACCCAATCATCTTCAATGTAGAATTCTCCCTTATCTGACAAATCTCAAAAGAAAAAGTTAGACTGTAGTTTAAGTCTTTGATAAGACTTTGGACAGAAATCATATTGAAACAAAAGTCAGGAATATACATAACATTAAAAATAATCAAAACTTTAGAAAATTGGACAATCCCTGCATGTTCAGCAGTGATAATAGTGTTATTTGGTTAGAAAATAACCAAAGTTTCTTTTATCGTGGGTCACATGGTCTGTGGCCCCGGTGTCAAGAATCCAAGAAGAAATACCTTGTTTGACCTCTATGCTATCTCTCTGCACCTGGTTGATCTTGTGAGTGGGTTCATCAACCTTCTCTATCATTTTGAGGAGTTTTTGCATCTGCTCAAGGGTAAAAGAGTTGAAGGCAGCATTGGTGCTGACCTGGTGAGCAGATTGAACACCCTCTGGACCTGAATTGCTTTGGCAAGCATTAGCAGAATTCCAGTCTCCTTTCCTGTCCAGATTTCTGTTAATTTTCTTATACCAAGGGGGGTAACCGTGTTTGGAATAACACTCATCTACGGTATGATTCATTTTATTACAATAGGAGCATTGTTTTCCATAGTTAAGGTTCCTTCCTCTCCCCCTTCCTTGACCACGTGGTCCATTTCCACGCCCTTGGCTTTTCCAGTTCTGATCAGATCTCCGTTATTGTTTCTATCAGCAGTACTGGCTAGAACCTTGGTTTCAGCAGTTTGACTCTGGCTGACAATGCCCAAATCTTGTCTCTCCTGTCTTTCTTGCTGCATGATGAGGGAGAAAATTCTATTGATGTTGGGGAGAAGATCCATCAAAAGAATTTGGGTTCTTACAGTATTATATGTGTCATTCAGCCCTTTTAAGAAGCATATCACGTGTTCTATTTCTCTGTACTTCAGAGAAATCTTTGAAAGTTCACAGCTGCAAGAAATATCACAGGTATAAGTGGGTATAGGTCTAAGGGATTCTAATTCTTCCCAAAGAATTTTTAAATCTGTGAAGAATTGGCTAACGCCTCTCTCTCCCTATTTAATCGAATGGATATCTTGGAGTAAATCAGAAATTTTAAAATAGTCACCTTTAGAGAATCTTTCTTTCAATTCTTCCCATAGTTCTTTTGCTTCTTCAACATATATTACACTTTCTGCAATCTCTGGAGAAAGAGTTTTTATCATCAAGGAAAGAACCATCATATTACATCTCTCCCAAGCATCGAATAAAACCTCACTTCTTTGAGGTTTCTTGATTGACCCATCAATAAACTTGATTTTGTTCTTGGAAAGAAGAGCCCTCCTCATGCTTCTGCTCCAAGAAGAGTAATTATTGTCATTTAGAACTTGAGAGATGAGAGTAAGTCTTGGATTCTCCTCAGGATGCAGGTAGAAAGGGCTGGTAGGATTAGCAGATTGATCCATGTGCTCCATATCAGTAGGAAACAATTCAAGGAAGAATCAAGAAACAGTCCAAGAATTGTTGCTAGACTTGAAAACAGAGGCAACGGAAGCAGAGCAGGTTTAAAACCTGCTCTGATACCATATTAAAATATGGGCCAATACATATATGAGGATTGGACGACCCAATTGAATTGGAGGCCCGTAAGAGAGATGAAATATCTCTTGGTTAAGATTGCTAACGGAGAAGCAATCTTCGTCCCAGACAACAGAGAGAGAAAGAGCTTAGGGCTCTGCCAGGCGCTAGAGAGAGAAGTGGAATGGCACCTTCCAGAACGATGTAGTCATGGACGTTTGGCGAAAGGAAAAATATGCTCAGAACAGAGGCTTTGTCGGAGGTAAGAAAAATACACGCTTTCTTTATTCTCTGTAATAGTATATGTCTTATGTCTTTGTTACAACTGAAATGAAAAGAGGATAACTCTATTTATAGAGTTCTTGAAGAAAAACGAGAACCACTAATTAAACAAACCGATTACTGTCTTTAGACAGTAATTTGTCCGTTTGAGGTAAGCTCAATAATAGTTCTTGTTATAATTTTTATCAGTGTTACTCATAGCTTCTTCTATTGAGTTTTCACTAAATATTTTTAATATTTTTAGTTATTATTTTGTTGTTTCTGTCTCTGTCTCTACATGAAGTGCAGTTTAGAATTTATTAAAGTTTATAACAATCAAATGTCAATATATTTCAAAAGTTTTGTTTCAAAACCTGACTACATTATGTTGTGATGATATATTGTGGATATCACAATAATAAACAAATATATAGTAATTTTTAACGTTTTTAATTTTTTTTATAATACGGGGTATTTTAGTGGAGGTTAAACTTGTTAGAAATGGCTAAATATAATCAATATGTTTTTTTTTGTTTTATTATTTGTTTATTGGGTTTGAATTAGTTAAAATATAATTAATATTTTTAGAAAATCTTAATTCTGCATTTGTTCTTACGTAGACATATATTTTTTGTCTGACATTTCGAATTGGAAAACGAAACTAAAACACTTAAAAGAATGGTATTTTGTTATGACTTTTATATCTACATATATGTCACTTACTAGCTGACGTAATTTATCTACAATAAGTGAGGTTTAAAAATGAAATTAGTTAACTTTATTTATATTTACGCCATTGTTACAATATTGCAACTTACGCGCCGCCACTATCCTATAAAACGATGCTCCATGACCTTGTCGCTTCTAAATTTAGCACTCATTCACCAATTATTTTCGAATTTAATACATATATTATGTTTTTATACGAGCTTTGTTAAGAAAACATGGTTAGTGTTTCTCCTGTGAACTTCTGTCTAGACAAACGTTTACTTCCACTATGCTATAGGTACCAATCAGTTTAAAAGAGTTGACCTACATAAGACAGTCATAATTTTTCTTTTTAGGTGTAAAGTAATTTAATTGTGAAAAAATGTCGTTAACCTTACAATTAAACATTTATTTAGAAAGTTTGAAAAAATCTGACAAATTAATTTACTTTATTATAGTCATTAATGTCAACTTTAACCACTCATCAATAACAGTTACCGTATTGATTACGTTTTAATTCTGTTCAACTGCTATTGTGACTAATCGGCTGCGAAATCTTTTTTCATACCTTGACTGTTTGGTCCATTTGACTAAACACACAATCATATCGAATCGATCAGTTCTCATCCTATAATAACGATTAGAATTAATCATTGCATAATAATGTTATCTATTTGAAAACTCGACGTAATTGTGTATAAATTATTCTTAACTCAATTTCTTGACAACGTAAAACTTTTGAGTTTCGCCAAATATATCCTTAATGTTACATCAACTGTGTTAAAGTTTCTAACCATATCTTTTCAAACCGGTAAGCTCTACGTTATGTACACAATTTGTAGTTGTAGCTTGATTAAGGACTAAATATTCATTTAATTGCGGTAGTTCTTCCTTGGGGTCCGCCACAGAAGCCATTGATTTGTCAATAAGATCCCCCACCACTAAATTAATGAGGATTAGTCATCATTAGTACAGATATATGATGGACTATTTGACATTTAATGAAAAAGATTCATTCATTATAATTGGTTTGGGTTTCGGTTAGTATGATGTGTTTTTTATAATTAAATCTTATATCACTTTTCGGTCCAGTCAATTTTTTTTTACAACTATGTAAAGTGATTAAATTAAGGTCCAGTTTATGTTTAGACAGGATTTTACTTTTTTAAGATGTTCCATTTTTAAAGTTTCAATTTTTTTTTTCAAATTTACGTGAAGTTTTGGTTGAGTTTTCTTTTCTCAATTTATATTGTTTATATGATAGTCAGTATACAAAAAATATGTTTAAATAATAGCTAAAGTTAGGATAGATTATTATTATAAGAAAATTATTATATTTGATTTTAATAGTTTTACAACGTAATATAAGAGAACTTTAACGATCAATAACGACATAGATTCAATTAATCGATATATATATATATATATATATATATATATATAATATTTAATGATTGTGAATCCATTAATAAGTTGATCGCTGAGGTAGATCCTTATATTGATCAATCTGATGCATTAATTTGCAAAAACATTTTAACACAAAACAATTAAATAATTATATTAAAACATAATTGAATAATAATTAAATTGATATTAAGTAAAATTTCATTAAAAATAATATAAATAGGAGGTTCTGGTAAAATAATTGATTATACTAATTACTTCATTTAATATCGAATAAAAGAAAAATAAGAGTGACTTAAAAAACTAAGGTATCAAGAAGTTAAAAGTGTTCGTCCGATCATTTATAAATACGGTAAAATTTTAATTTAAACTTTATACCCACATACATGATATCATATCATTTAACTTTATTTTAAATTTAAATGAGGTATTTAACGTATCAATACAACTTTTGTTATCTATACTACTTTTAAGATTTCATTTATTTTAATTAACATTTATTCTTCTTAATATATAGTGATAAATGCACAAAGTATTAAATTTATCTTATAAGGAAAATTGAAATTAATTTTCAATATTTAAATATACAGTAAACGAGGTTGGAAAAAGTGAAATAAAATTAATAGGTGATTAAATAGAATATCTATTTAATTTTCTTAGAATTTGATAAAATTATAAATATACATTTATTAATGATTTTCTCCTACATACTAAAAAACAGATAATATAAAAGAAGCACGTAGAATAACTAATAACATAAATATATTTTATTTGATTGTATTTTATTTCGTCATACCTTGAATAGTTCAATAAAATCACTAATATTGTTTCATTTCGTTCATATCATTTACATTTTTTTTTCAATGTTAAAATTAATATCTTCTCAAGTTAATGCAGAATTTTCTAAAGAGTTAAGTCTATAATTAAAATAAACAACAACAAAAGAATACAAACATTCACATTTGTCTGCATACGTATGCAAACATGCA
The DNA here is from genome assembly GCF_018835915.1 of Vigna umbellata. The sequence continues at coordinate 1,699 of NW_025907471.1, read as the reverse complement.
AGAATAAAAAAACACTTATTTTTTAAGGACTTTTCTTGGTAGGAGTGTTAAGTAAAAAAACAAAAGAAGTAACAAATATTTCAAATATCTGAAAATTTCAACAAAAAATAATACAGGATTCTTTTGACTAGTTCATTGTGAGATCTTGCTTAACCTATAAAAATAATCAAAATTAGGATGACGAGGGAGTTTAATTATAAAAGTAAAATTTATTGAAAATTTAATAACTTACACATCTTCAACGTCATGGCGTATCTAAAACGGGCTATCGTGGGCCCATGGATGGGTCCATTCATAAGTCCACTTGTTACTCAGTTGGGCTAAAATTTATAAACTACGCTGTATCTGTCTTAAAGCGAATTCGTCAAATTTTACAACCTTTTTTGTTTTATACCATATATTTAAATAAAGTGATTTTATTCAAATCTTGACTTCCAGACATATACATCACAAATACTTCATATAATAATAGTTGTTAGATTTGATTTACTATTAAAAATTTGCTCGATTAATCAGTCATATCGTATTCTCTTATTTTTAGTAATCCATGGTTTTACTTTAACAGGGTTATCTTTCTTATATGATTACATACTTAACATATCAGTAAAATATTTAAATATTAGAAAATATAAAATACGTAAAATATGGATAGTAGAAACAACGACAATGTGCAATTTGGCTCCATCCAACACCATTCATTCTTGCGTTTTGTATTTCTCATCAATGGTGGACACATACAATAGGTATCCTTTAAAAATCACAGAATCCTTGGGACTCGTCGAAATTCTTTTCGGAGGTACACAATAAATCAAATACGACACTTTTTGTCCTCTTTTGTTTTTTTTTTTGTTTTTTCAAAAAGAAAAAGAGAGAGAAAAAGTAGGAAAATTAAATCTTTCTGTCTGCCAGCCATATGAAGCACCGTTTAGTCATCGTTGCTAGAAAATGACAACTGACACCTAAGACTTACAAAATTATGAGGTTTATAATACAGTGTTGTAGGCGCGGTACCCTTCTTTATTTTTATTTTTTCTCTTCTAATATTATTTTTCTATTTTATTTTATCCCTTAAAATGTCGTGCCTGGCTTACTTCATTTTACGCTTTTACCGTGTTTTTATTAGAGTCATTCTCCCTGCACCTTACTACCCTCATCCTGCACTTCCAAAAAAAATTATAATTCCAAGTATGTCCTTTCACAGTCAACGAGGAGAGAGAAAAAAATTGTTTAAAAAGGTTAATAAAATTTGAAACCCTAACACTTTAACTCATCTTCTTCTTCCCCTGCCGCATCTCAGTAAAACCCTAGACCTACACTCCCTCCTTTCTCCCTCTTTTTCTCTCCGTCCTCTGTCTCTGGCATCCGACGCTGCTTTGCTCGCGTTCCTCGCTGGCGTCCAGGTTAGTAGCTTCCATCATGTAATATATTTGTTTCCTGTTATGTGCTTGGTTGGGTTCGTGGGTCGTGATTGGGTTCGTGGGTCGTGATCGGATCGGAGGTCGCTAGAGGTGCACGCCGCAGTTGGAAGTGCGGAAAGGATCAGAGCCGCAGTTGGAAGTGCGGCAAGGATTAACGCAGTTCGAACTGCGGTCAGCAGAAACCGCAGTTCGAACTGCGGTCAGCAGAAACCGCAGTTCGATCTGCGGCAAACGTATAACCGGAGCACAGAACCGGACTTCGATCCGCGGCAAGGAGAAAA